>RCUC01017758.1:0-35638 GCA_003697995.1 Taxidea taxus jeffersonii
ATGACCTGAGCCGAAGGCAGAGGCTCAACCGACTGAGCCACCCAGGCGCCCCACATCATTAGTTTTTGATGGTGTGTTCCGTGATTCATTGTTTACATCTAACACCCAGTGCTCCATGCCATCCGTGCCCTCCTTAGTATCCATCACCAGGCTAACCCCCCCCCCCTTCCCCCTCCCCTCTGAAACCCTCAGTTTGTTTCCTGGAGTCTATAGTCTCTAATGGTTCGTCTCCCCCTCTGATCCCCCCCTTCATTTTTTCCTTCCATCTCCTAATGTCCCTATGCTATCCTAACAGGTGTGAGCCGGTACCTCATTGCAGTTCTGATTTGCATTTCCCTCATGAGCAATGTTGGTTGCCTTTTCATGTACCTGTTGACCACCTTGTATGTGCTTCGGGCAAATGTCTCTTCAGGTCCTTTGCCCATGTTTTTTTTTTTTTTAAGATTTTATTTATTTATTTGACAGAGATTACAAGAAGGCCGAGAGGCAGGCAGAGAGAGAGGAGGAAGCAGGCTCCCTGCTGAGCAGAGAGCCCGATGTGGGTCTTGATCCCAGGACCCTGAAATCATGGCCTGAGCCGAACTTTGCCCATGTTTTAATTGGACTATTTGAGGGGTTGTTTTATTTGATCGTTTGCTGTGGAGTCATATGAGTTCCTTATATTTTTCAGATATTAACTCTATCAGATAGATGGCTTACAAATATTTTCTCCCTTTCTCTAGGCTGCCTTTTTTATGTTGTTGATGGTTTCCTTTGTTGTGCGGAAGCTTTTGAGTCTGAGGTAGTCCCACTTGATTACTTCTGCTTTTGATCCTGTGCTTTTAGCGTCCTCTCCAAAAAGTATTGCCAAGACCAATGTCAAGGAGCTTTTCCCCTATGTTTTCTTCTGGGAATTTTCTTTAATCCAATGCAAGTAAGCTTTTGTGTGTGGTGCAAGATAAGAGTTCAGTTTCATTCTTTTGCTTATGGTTATCCAGTTTTTCCAACACCGTTTACTAAGGAGATCCTCCTTTCCCCAGTGTGTATTCTCGTGCCCTTGTCAAACATGAGTTGACCATATATATATGGGTTTATATGTATGGGCTCTCTATTCTGTTCATATGTGTATGGGCTCTCTATTCTGTTTTATTGATCTCTGTATCTGTTTTTATGACAGTATCCTATAGTTTTGATTGCTATGGCTTTGTAATACAGCTTGAAGTCAGGAACTATGATGCTTCTGGTCTTGTTCTTTCTGAAGACTGCTTTGGCCATGTGGGGGTGTTTTGTGGCTCTGCATGAATTTTGGGATAGTTTTTCTTATTTAAAAAAATGCCATTGGGATTTTTAGAGGGATTATATTGAATTTGTAGATTGTGTTAAGTAATATGAACATTGTAGCAATATTAATTCTTCTAATGAATAGCAACATGGAATATTTTCCCCTTTATTTGTGTCTTTTCCAATTTCTTTCATCAATATCCTAGGTTTCAGTGTATAGGTGTTCCACAAGCTTGGTTAAATTTATTCCTAAGTATTTTATTCTTTTTGATACTATGGTAAATAGGATTGTTTTGTTAATTTCTTTTTTTAGATAGTTCACTGTTATGTATAGAAATGAAACTGATTGTTGATTTTGTATCCTGCAACTCTATTGACTTTGTTTCTTAATTCTGACAGCTTTCTCATGGAGTCCTAAGGGTTTTCCATATTTATGATCATGTCGTCTACAAAAAGAGACCATTTAACTTCTTCCCTTCTGATTGGAATGCCTTTTATTTCTTCTCCTCACCTAATTCCTCTGGCTAGGACATCCAGTATGATGTTAAATGGAAGTGGTAAGAGTGGGCATCCTTGTCTTGTTTCTGATCTTAAAGGAAAACCTTCCAGCTTTTTACCATTGAGTATGATGTTAGCTGAGCTACCTTTCTTTTTATATCCAGTCTGTTGAGTTTTTATCCTGAAAAGATGTTCAATCTGGTCAGATCCTTTTTCAGCATCAAATGAGATGATCATTTTTATCCCTTATTCTATTAACATGGCATATCTCACTTGAGTTTTGTGTGTGTTGAACCATCCTTGCATGCCAGAGATAATGCCCACTTGATCGTGGTGAATGAGCCTCTTTTTTTTTAAGATTTTATTTATTAGTTAGAGAGAGAGCACAGGCAGACAGAGAGACAGGCAGAGGCAGAGGGAGAAGGAGGCTCCCTGCCGAGCAAGGAGCCCGACATGGGACTCCATCCCAGGACCCTGAGATCATGACCTGAGCCGAAGGCAGAGGCTTAACCCACTGAGCCACCCAGGCGCCCCTCAGGTGAAAGTTTTAATAACTGGGCTGCCGCCTGGTGCCAGAGGCAGGCTGTGCCCTCCCTCCCTCCCACTAGTGAGGAGGGTCTTATTGCCACTGAGAAGTGAGTGGTCCAGTCCCCAGAGCTTGTTCGATTGGCTCCTTTTCAGCTTGGTCCCAGTTCCTGTTGTCACAGATTGTGTTCCCTAAAGCACACACGTAATTGGAATTTGAGATGCAAGGTATTTTTGAGGGATACCGTTCACGCAAGGAAGCGGGAAGGAGCAATTCAGGGCAGAGGGAGACTTAGAAGGCCTAAGCAGCTTCAACCAAGCCTCCTCCAACCCCGCAGGGAACTCTGCAGCCAACAGTGCTTATCAACATGCCCCGTAGCAAGCCAAAACTGCTCTGCTCTGCCCCTCTCGGTCACCAGAGAGATGCGGGGTTTCCCCGGTGAGGTGGGACCTGGCGGTGAGGTGATTCTGCAGCTGCGGGAAGGGCTGACAGCTGGAGGTGGTTTGCCAGCTGAACTCCCCTCAGCTGGGTCGCACGTCCTTCCTGGAGGAGGGATTAAGGTAGATTATCTCGGGGTCTCCCACAGTTGGAAGATGAAGGTCTGAGTCCCAACTCACTGATGTGCTATGTGACACTAGGCTGAGTACTCTGCATGCGATGCGTTGGCTAAGGTCTATGCATTTTTTTCTCCATCAGGGGTATTTAATCTCCATTCCTGTAAAGATCCGAGTTTGGCTTAAGTGTGGCTATCCAAAAGTGCCCGATACAGAGCTTGGCACTCAGTAAAGAAATATTTGTTCCCTGAATGAATGAATGAATGAATGAGGAGGATTGTGCCCATTTTTAGAGGAGAAAATAATGTTTGCAGAAAATTAGAATAAGACTAATAAATCCAGGGGGTGCCTGGGTGGCTCAGCGGGTTAAGCCTCCAGCCCTTGATTTCTGCTCAGGTTATGATCTCAGGGTTGTGAGATGGAGCCCCGCTTCAGGCTCTGTGCTCAGCGGGAAGTCAGCTTGAGATTCTCTCTCTCTCCTTCTGCTTCTCCCCCTTGCTCATGCGCATGCGCATGCATGTGCTTGTGTGTGTACACAGTCTCTGTCTCTCAGATAAGTAAATCTTTAAAACAACAATAATAATAATAATAAATGCAAAATATTTTATTTTTACTATATAGGCACATTACGGGTAGACCAACAGGTTAGGAAATCCTCTAGTTTGAATATGTCATGAAAATTCCCATCAGCTGAATCTGGCATGGTCAGAGACAACAGCCGTTTGCTTCCTTGTAACAGGGACAGATTGTTGGCAGGATTTTACCTGGTGGTTTTACTCTGTGCTTCATTCAAGAAAACTCTTGTTTAGATAGACAATGCTTCTCACCATCCTGTGAGGATCAAATGTGACCATATACATAAGAAGCTTTGTAAGAATGTGCACACCCCTTCGTTTCCATTAATGTTCATCTCTGCCCCCCATTCTCTGCTTTAAAGGTCATCTCAAGCCACCATAAGGAAGTCCTCTCCTTAAGACTTTGCTCAAAAGTCTGCCTTTTCTCTCCAAAGGCTGGACTTTCATTTCCCCTTTCTTTCCTATCAAACAATAAGCTCCTTGATTATCACAGTGCTGATATTCAAAAATATTTGTTGATTGATTGAGTGACTGGAAGAGAACTTTCTAAAAGGCAATAAAAAAGGGTGGGTTTTTTGTGGTTTTGTGTTTGTTTCGCTGAATGGGAGGCCTCTTTGGCCCCACTCTATTAAATGTGCCGGCTCTGAGGAAACAGAACTACTTCTTTCCACTCTAAGCTTTCCCCGAGTTTGCTAAAACTTGGTATAGAAGCTGTTTTTCTTTTTTATAGTATGATTTTCAGCTTTACTTAGGCGTCTCTCTCTTTCAATATAGAGATATCGTATATATGATTTTTTCTACTTAAATTTTTACATAGCGTCATTGCCAATGGATGTGGTCACTGATGGCTAGAGCTTACATAACCAAAACATATTTGAAAAGCTGCAGTCTTGGGAACACGCCGGGCTGGCTCAGTCTGTGGAGCATGTGACTCCTGGTCTTGGGGTTGTGAGTTCGAGCTCCATGCTGGGTGTTCAGAGTTGCTTTAAAAACAAAATCTTAAAAAAAAAAAAAAGGCTGCCATCTTGGACCTTTCCCTCTCCAAAACTGAATAGCTAACAATGTCATAACTTTCATGTATAAACAGCATTTGAAAAAACTCTTATCTCAAATCAAGTACAAAAATATCCACACCCCGCCTCCTTTGAACTGCAGTATTTCTACACTTTATGCGGCATTTCTGCATAAAATTCAATAGCTTCTAAAACACTGGCTGTTTACTTTAATTGCTCTTAACTTTGCAGAACACTGTGACATTATAGAAATCATTTTGCTTTTATTATGGAGCATCTCAAAAATACATAAGTGGACAGAACAATATAATGACCACCCCATGTACAAATCGCTCAGCTTCAATAATTGCCAGCACAGGGCCCAACTTGTTTCATGAATATTCCCTCCCTTCTTCCTTATCTAGCTCTTACTGGATGATTTTAAAGCAACCTATCATTTTATCTGTAAGTACTTCAGTTTATAGAAACTGTTTTGAAAGAACTTGCCATGTGTTGCTTACTGACGTATATAACGTTAGTCGTCTTGAGGAAAATAGAAAATCATACAGTCTCAACCAGGCAGGATTGGTAGGTAGTCCTACATTTTTGTTTTAAACAATTTTATTTCTTCAGTACTCTCTACCTGCAACATGGGGCTCAAACTCCTGCATTTTTTTAAAAGCTGCTTAAGAACTACGCACACATTTCTTTTTTTAAAAATATTTTATTTATTTATTTGACAGAGAGAGAGAGAGAGAGAGAGATCACAAGTAGGCAGAGAGGCAGGCAGAGAGAAAAGAGGAAGCAGGCTCCCTGCCAAGCAGAGAGCCCGATGTGGGGCTCGATCCCAGGACCCTGAGATCATGACCTGAGCCAAAGGTAGAGGACCAACCCACTGAGCCACCCAGGTGCCCCTACGCACACATTTCTTAATCTCACATGGTTTAGCTGGGTCCTCTACTTCAGGGTCTCTCATAAGGCTGCAATTGAAGTGTGGGCCACTGCTGGGGTGTCACCTGAGACCCAACTGAGAAAGGACCCACTTCCAGGATCTAACAGCTGCTGTCAGGATTCAGTTCCTGGAAGTCTGAGTTGGACTTGACTGAGCACCTCAGTTCCTTGCTGGCTGTTGGCTGGAAGTTCGCCTCATCTCCTTCACACAAAGGCCTCCCTAACATGGCCGCCTGCTTCATCAAAGCACGTGAGCTTTAAAGGCGATAGAGAGTCTGCTAGCAAGACAGAAGCAGAATCTTATGTAATATAATCATGGATGTGACATCCCATAACCCCTGCCACATGCTACTGGTTGGAAACAAGTCACAGGTCTCTCCCACACTTGAGGAGAGACAATGACACAAGGTGTGAATGCCAAGAGACGGGATCATTTGGAGCATCTAAAAGCCAGCGTATCACACCTGAAATGTTTGAGAATGGTAGGTAAGATCAAGGTTCAATGCAGCCTTCACTGCTATATCCAGTCCCTCAGGAGCTGGGCTTTCCTAAGACTGGATGAGGCCAAGGGATGAACTAGGTACAACGGGGCTCTTGGTCACACTCCACTAATGGCGTCAGCTGAACTAACAGACGCTTTCCAGTCTCTCTGTGGATGGGCTCACCAATGCCCAAGGTGACCGCACAGGGGAAAGGGAATACTTCTCTGGGACCAGCCCTGTATAGTTCCATCTCCTCCATTTGGGTGTTATGCCTCCCACAGGTCCACTGAGTTTGTCCCTGTCTTATGCCTTCCACAAGTCAGTTGAGTCTTGTCCCTGCTGTTAACAAAATACCACAGACTGGGTGACTTAACCAGGAAGTTTATTTCTCACATTTCTGGAGGCTGGAAGTCCAACATGAACATGCCAGCATGATTGTGTCCTCACATGGTGAAAAGGCAAGGGGGCTCTTGGGAGCCCCTTTTATATGGCACTAATCCTATTCATGAGGGCTCTATCTTTATGACCTAATCACCTTTCAAAGACCCACCCCCAAATACAATAACCTGGGAAGTTAGGAGGTCAACATGTGACCATAGCAATAGCCAATGCTGGTGACACCAGTTAGAGTAATTATATTATATAACTTAATGTTACATAAATCGCAGAGATATGGCTCTGGGAAAATGTGTTTTATAAAAGCTAAGTGTAATGCTTGTAGAAATTATTAAAAGATTTAAGTTGCTCAAACATCATTGTTAACTTAGTTGTGGTTGAGACATCTGTAAGGACTGGGAAAAAATATGAAAATCTAGGAATATTCTGCTCTTGGGTTTCTTTGCCCATGTCTTTAAGTCCTTTATTCATTTAAAATAAACAGAAAGTGGAAATCAGACAAAGCATAAATGTGCTGTTTAAACAAGAAAGGACAAGGAGAAAAACCCATCAGCATATTCATACTTGGGGGAAAAAAAGGCTCAGCCTTAAGTCAATAGATTGGTGAGCAAATATACAGGTTTTAACGTGGAATCAAATGTTCCTGTATCTTTTTTCCTCCTTTTGTATAATTTTGTAGTTGGCATTTATTATTTTTTTAGTAAGCTCTAGGCCCAGCAAGGGGCTTGAGCTCATGACTTTGAGATCAACAGTCACATGCTCTACCGACTGAGCCAGCCAGCCCCCCTCCCCCAGCAGTTGTCATCTATTGATCTCCTGTATCAGAACTCACTATTGACAAGCTCCTTGTTTATCCTGTGGGCATCCCATGTAAGGGCTTGCTTCCTACCTACCTCCTATTTGGCTCTTCTTCCATGTAGTACCACCCCATTTCCCCAGCCTTCTTGGTTAGTGTTCCCTAGTGGGTATCTGCTATCCACCCATGGTCTTAGGGGGTTGGAGAGCCAGCTAGATGATGTTCACCATTGGATCTGCTTGTCTTCTGGAAGGTCCTAGCTGTTGGGTCTCCCACAGATATGACGGATGACCTGTGATTCTTCCCTGATCTGTCCTAATTGTTTTTTTTCTTTTTTGGTAATAGTTTTATTGAGATATAATCCATACAAAAATCACCCATTTAATGTGCACAGTTCAATGGTTTTTTAAAAAGATTTTATTTATTTATTTGACAGAAAAAGAGATCACAAGTAGTCAGAGAGGCAGGCGGAGAGAGAGGGGGAAGCAGGCTCCCCTCTGAGCAGAGAGCTCGATACAGGGCTCAATCACCGGACCCTGGGATCATGACCTGAGCCGAAGGCAGAGGCTTAACCCACTGAGCCACCCAGGTGCCCCAGTTCTATGGTTTTTATTATATTCATGAGCTTGAGCAACTGACAATGCTATCTAATTTTAGAACATTGTCATCACCCCAAAAGAAAAGCTTGTACCCATCAAGCCGTGGCTCCTCATTTCCCCTCCTCCCAACCCCTAGTAACTGCCAATCTGCTTTCTATCTCTGTGGATTTGCCCATTCTGGAGATTGTATATAAATAGAAACATACAGGATGTGTGGTCTTTGATGTTTCTTTTCTTTCACTGAGCGTTTTTGGGGTTCATCCATATTGCAGCATGGATCAGTCCTTCATTCCTTTTTATGGCTGAATAAAATTTCCATTATATAAATGCACTGCTTTTTGTTCATCCAATCACCTGTCGATGGACGTTTGGGTAATTTCCACTTTTTGTGGGCTATTATGAATAATGTTGCTATGAACACTCACATACGAGTTCCTGGGAGGATGAGTTCCCAGTCGGTCATTTCTCTGGGAACAGAATTGCTGTGTCACATGGCAACTCTGTGTTCAACCTGTCAAGGAACTCTGGATGCATTTAATAGAAAAGCAATTTTTAATTATCAGCATGTAAATTTTTTCCTTCATAGGTTACTCACTATTCAGCTTAATCTCACCCTTGCATCCCTGCTATTCATATATCCCACGATCATTTGGTGTTTGCTCAGGAAATAAAAACAAATTTAATGATTAACTTAATCATAACTAGAATTAGGCAGCTGAAAATAATGATTAAACAGAGAAAAATATGGGACGCCTGGGTGGCTCAGTTGGTTAGGCAGCTGCCTTTGGCTCAGGTCATGATCCCAGCGTCCTGGGATCGAGTCCTGCATTGGGCTCCTTGCTCAGCAGGGAGCCTGCTTCTCTCTCTGCCTCTGCCTGCCACTCTGTCAGCCTGTGCTCACTCTCTCTGACAAATAAATAAATAAAATCTTTAAAAAAAATAAACAGAGAAAAATATGTAAATGTTGTATAATTAGGAACTGGCCATTACTATTTAATTTATACACTGTCCTCTTTGTATCCAATTAGGTAAAACATTCTTACTCTAATCAATTTGAAAAATCAAGCACACTACTTATATCTTATTAGTTTTATTTCTGCTCTCATTTTAGAAAGATGGTCAAAAGAATCAGCTGAACTTTAACATTTTTATTTAGACTTTCTTTCTGCCATAGCGTAGATGTGAGATCTACGCTAGAGATCACCAGTCTCTAACTTCCTGTGCTGCTGTGTGAGTCACCCACTTTCTCGAGTCGGCCTCACACAGATGTGCTCGCGTTCCTGGCTCAAAGATGGTGTTCTAAATAGGAATATAAAAGAAACTGGTTGAGGGGACACCTGGCAGGCTCAGTTGGTGGAGAGCCCTAAGCTGGGTGTGAGATTAATTATTTGGGGCAGCTGGGTGGCTCAGTCAGTGAAGCATCTGACTCTTGATCTCAGTTCAGGTCTTGATCTCAGGGTCATGAGTTCAAGCCCCGCAGTGGGCTCCACACTGGGCATGGAAACTACTTTAAAAAAATAAATAAAAAGTAATAATAAAAAAAGTAAAAGGAACTGGCTGGATTAGTCAACAACTGGCCTCTTCCATTCTCTTCCTACCTTTACCCCAACTTGAGCACCAACCCACCTACTCAACACAATTCTATACTCCCTCGTCCTCCCACAGTGATACCACTCTTGAGAAAAGGGCACAGGAACAGGGAAGGAAATGTATAAAAGAGCAATTCTGGAATAGGTTAGCATGATAGAAAATTTTTTTTTATGATTTTATTTATTTATTTGACAGAGGTAGGGGGAGAGAGAGAGAGCACAAGCAGGGGGAGTGGCAGGCAGAGGGAGAAGGAGAAGCAGGCTCCCCACTCAGTGGAAAGCCTGATGTGGGGCTCGATCCCAGGACCCTGGGATCATGACCTGAGCCGAAGGCAGACCCTTAACTCACTGAGCCCCACAGGTGCCCCATGATAGAAAGATATTGAATAGCTCCCTGCTTCAGCTCCCCACCACTCAGCTCCCATCTCTTGGCAATTCTATCTAGGTGGTACCGATCCTGGGGTTGCAGTGAGGAATTTATCTTTGGGGATCTATAATCTCACTAAGTTTTATTTAGAAGTTATCTTAAACTGTGTCTACATAGGCAGAAGGCAAAGTGCATTCGGCAGCTATGCTGATTATCTTGGTAATTGAGGCAAAACACTTCGCTCTTGTGAGGGGTGAGGGGGGAAAAATTCCTGTGTTAAATTTTTCAAATATTACACGGTATTTAAAATCAGGTGATTGCAATGACACCATGGTCCTTAGGATTCACACAGGAGGCCTCTGGCTCTTTTAGTAATTAGAACCCAGCTAGTAAAATAGACTTTTTACCAAATCGCACTCAATGATTAAAAAATAAAATCAAAGTTTCATAAATATAGCAGGCTGTTGCTCATGTATTATTTTATTTCATCTTAGAGCTATTGGTTTGGAGAATGCCTTAAAATTATATTAAAATGAAGTGGCTGGGTGGCTCAGTCGGTTAAATGTCTGCCTCTGGCTCAGGTCATGATCCCAGGGTCCTGGGATTGAGCCCCATGTGGGGATCCCTGTTCAGCGGGGAGCCTGCTTCTTCTTCTCCCTCTGCCCCTCCCCCCTGCTCGTGTGCTCTCTCTCTTTCAAATAAATAAATGAAATCTTTAAAAAAAACCTAAGTGAAATGCTTCCTACTAAGGCAGCATCCTCCCAGACATACATCTTTGTGTCTGAGGCAGCAGTGACTCTTTATACTTTACAATGAACGAGTCATGACAAGTCATCATGATCTATTTTAGGCAAGGCCCTTTTCCTTTGACTTTCATGGAATCTGAAAGATTAAAAATTTCTTTTTAAGATTTATTTATTTATTTGAGGGAGAGAGAGAGAGAGAGAGAGGAGGGTCACAGGGAGAGTGAGAGAACCTTAAGCAGACTCCCTGTTGAGCATGGAGCCCAATGCAGGGCTCAATCCCACCACCCCAAGATCATGACCTGAGCCAAAACCAAGAGTCAGGCACTCAACCAACTGCATCCCAATATTAAAACTTTCTTTCATACATAACACAAGACACGAGAAAAACAAGACCTTCACCCTACAGTTAATTTTTTTAAGTTTATATTTTTTCTGATTTTAAAAATAATACATATTCATTGTGGAAAATGTAGGAAATAGCATATGCCCTTTGGCCTACCAATTCCATTTCTAGAAATCTATTCTTACACATAGGCTCAATGATTTATGATGCATATGGATGTTTACAGCAGCATTGTTTATAACAACAAAATACTGGAAACAATAAAAATGTCCATCAAAAGGGAAATAGCCTAATTATAGTATCTCCATGCTATCCAATTATTGCATCTACATAGAGCAGCTACAAAAAATAATGCTAATCTACATGAAGTGACATGGACTGGTTTCTTTTTTTTTAATTTTTGAAAAAGATTTTATTTATTTATTTGACAGAGAGAGAGAGAGAGAGAGAGATCAAGCACAAGCAAGGGGAGCAGTAGGCAGGGGAGAAGCAGCCTCCCCGCTGAGCAAGGAGCCTGATGTCGGGCTCCGTCCTAGGACCTTGGGATCATGACCTGAGCCAAAGGCAGACACTTAAATGACTGAGTCACCCAGACGCCCCTTCTTTTTTTTTAAGATTTAATTTATTTATTTGAGATAGAGCACAAGCATGAAGGGGGAATGGTGGGTGGCAGGGGCAGAGGGGGAGAGAGAGAAGCAAACTCCCTGCTGAGCAGGGAGCCCAGTGTGGGACTCAGTACCAGGACCCTGAGATCATGACCTGAGCCAAAGGCAGACACTTCACCGACCAAGCCCCCCAGGTGCCCCATGAAACAGTTTCTGATACATATATTTCTTTAAGATTCATTGTATCTGTATCACAACCAGATGTTGCTTTCCTGTTGCAGTGGTTGAGTCTTGATGGTTCTAGGAGAACACATGATCTTTTTTTTAAAAAAAGATTTTATTTACTTATTTATTTGACAGAGAGAGACAAATGAGAGAGGGAACACAAGTGGGGGGAATGGGAGAGGGAGATGCAGGCTTCCCGCTAAGCAGGGAGCCTGGTGCAAGGTGCGATCACAAGACCCTGGGATCATGACCTGAGCCAAAGGCAGAAGCTTAACGCATGAACCATCCAGGCATCCCAAAAACACATGATCTCAACTCACAACAAAAGAAACAGCTTTGAGTAGGAAAACGTACAAAGTAAACATAATCTATCTTTGTGTCTGGTAGAAACTCTCCCTTTATCAATATAGCTTCCATTTTCTGCTTTCTTTGTGCCGGAGTTGGCAGCGGGTATTCTATTTATTTTCATCAAAATAGCATAAGCATAAGGGTAAAAATATGTAATAGTACAGGGGCACCTCAGTTACCGAGGTTACCGAGCACCAAGTCGGACTCTTGGTTTTGGGTAAGGTCGTGATCTCAGGGTTGTGGAATCGAGCCCTGTGTCAAGCCTCATGGCAGGCTCTGCATTCAGTGTAGAGTCTGCTTAAGGACTCGTTCTCTCTCTGCCCCTATTCTCCCCTCCTCGTCCTCTCTCTAAAATAAATAAATAAATATTTTAAAAAATATATGAAATATGGGGCGCCTGGGTGGCTCAGTTGTTTAAGCGTCTGCCTGTGGCTCAGGTCCTGATCCTGGGGTCCTGGGATGAAGCCTGGCATGGGGCTCCGTGCTTGGCCGGAAGCCTGCTTCTCTCTCTCCCACTCATCCTACTTGTATTCCCTCTCTTCCTCTCACTCCCTCTCTCTGTCAAATAAATAAACAAAATCTTTTAAAAAATTAAGTGTGTATATGAAATAGTATGGGCTTTTAAAGAATTGCATTTTCAGACATGCTACCTAGAATAAGCATCATTAACCATTGCTCTAATTCTTCTGTTGGTTACCCACTTTAATGCTAAGTAGCACACACATTATTTAAAAAACTCAACCCATACCAAAAAATGCTTATAAAACAAAGGTCTCCTGATACATCTCCTCTATTTCTTTCTTTTTTTTTAAGATTTTTTAAATGTAATCTCTATACCCAGGGTGGGGCTTGATCTCACAACCCAGAGATTGAGAGTTGCATGCTCTATGGACTGAACCAGCCAGGTGCCCCTCCTCTATTTCTATTCCTCCAAAAGCAATCAATTTCTTGTCCTTTTTCCTATTTGATTTAATAAGGTAATACATTCACATGGTCCAAATATTACAAGTACAAAAAAAGGTATACACTGTCTCACTCCCTCTCCCCTTCTACCCCATCTTGTATGTTCTTCCAGTGTCTGTGCAAATATATATTCTCCCCTCCTTTGTTACAGGAAAGTTTCACACTCCAGATACTGCTCTGTACATGGCTTCTTAATATTGAACAAAACATCTTTTCATATTAGTACACAAAGAGCTTCCTTACTTTTCACAGCTACATAATATTCCATTGGGTAGATGCACCAAAATTTATTTAACTAGGCTCTTACTGTGGGACACTTGGGTTGTTTTTAGTCTTTTAATAGATACAGAATGCTTTAAAAATAAGACCATAAACCTGGAAATTTGGGGGATATGAGCTTGGCCATTTACTAAAAACAACTTCTTTCAGCAAGAGATAAAGGGAGGAAAGAACTCCCACCCAGAAGTTAACCAGGTATCTTTTATACCAGAGCACAAGCTAAGCTCTCTTCCATAAACCTTTTCAGGAGTAGTTTTAGGATCAGTAGGAAAGGCAGGCCCTTGCACTTGCAAATAAACACCTTTCAAAAAGCTGATAATGGGGCACCTGGGTGGCTCAGTTGTTAAGCATCTGCCTTTGGTTCAGGTCATGGTCCCAGGGTCCTGGCCTGGAGCCCAGCATCGGGCTCCCTGCTCAGCGGGAAGCCTGCTTCTCCCTCTCCCAGTCCCCCTGCTTGTCTTCCCTCTTTCACTTTGTGTCTCTCTGTCAAATAAATAAGTAAAATCTTAAAAACAAAGCTGATAATATATATTTGAAAAGCTGCATACACTTTGCAAAGAATAGGTAAAAGCAAGTAAATATGCTTTTAACAAAAGATTCAAAGATATTTTTTGAAGGGTACGTCTGGCTGGCTCAGTTGGTAGAGCATCCAACTTTTGATCTCAGGGTTGTGAGTTCGAGCCCCACATTGGGTATAGAGATTACTTAAATATACAATATTTTTAAAATATATTTTTTGAGGGGTACCTGGCTAACTTAGTTGGTGGAGCATGGAACTCTGGATCTTAGGGTTGTGAGTTTGAGCCCCACCTTGGGTATAGACATTACTTAAAAATAAAAAAATTAAAAGAAAACATTTCTGCACACATTAAAAAATATATTTTTAAAGATTTTATTTATTCATTTGTGAGAGAGAGAAAGATAGAGAGCACAAGCAGGGGGAGCAGCAGGCAGAGTGAGAAGGAGAAGCAGGCTCCCTGCTGAGCAAGGGAGCCTAACATGGGGCTCCATCCCAGGACCCTGGGATCATGATCTGAGCCATGAAAGTGAAAAGTGGAGTGTGACAGTGAATATACATAAAGGCTTATAAACTTCATTTAAGAAAAATCTTTTGTTTGTTGAGTTTTAAAATCAAATATGTGACTATGAGGGATGCTTTCTTTTTCAAGAGAATCACTTTCAAAATATTTAAACTAATCTTGACTGTATTTGCTGTGATGTTTCCAGATAATATTATATGCTTATTATTATTTCTTGATATGTCTGTTTGAGACCTTATCCATTCCCTTTTTTTGCTTGGTAAAAGTTTATACTAGAAGTTTATGGTGTTTATGCTAGAGCTTACATGTAACATAAAAGATAAAATGTAGTTTATCAAGACTTTTATAGTTTCACGGTCTTCATGGTTTAGGAACTTTTAGGTCTTTATAGTTTCAAGGTCATTAGAGTAAGGACACGAAAGTTAAGGGGCTCCTGGCTGGCTCAGTTGGTGGAGTGTGTGACTTTTGATTTTGGGATTGTGGGTTTGAGTCCCACATTGGATGTAGACATTGCTGACAAATAGAATCTTTTTTTAAAATCATGTTATGTTAGTCACCATACAGTGCGTCATTAGTTTTTGATGTAGTGCTCCATGATTCATTGTTTGCGTGTAACACCCACTGCTCCGTGCAATATGTGCCCTCCTTAATACCCATCATGGGGCTCACCCACCCCCCCAAACTCCCAGTTTGTTTCTCAAAGTCCACAGTCTCTCATGGTTTGTCTCCCTCTCCGATTCTCCACCCCCTTCATTTTCCCCTTCCTTCTCCTAATGTCCTTCATGCTCTGAAAAATAAAATCCTTAAAAAAGGGACGCCTGGGTGGCTCAGTGGGTTAGACCTCTGCCTTCGGCTCAGGTCATGATCTCAGGGTTCTGGGATCGAGCCCCGCCTTGGGCTCTCTGCTCAGCCAGGAGCCTGCTTCCCTTCCTCTCTCTCTGCCTGCCTCTCTGCCTACTTGTGATCTCTGTCTGTCAAATGAATAAATAAAATCTTTTTTAAAAATCCTTAAAAAAAAACAAAAGTTAATACATTAAAAACAGAATTAATTGTATTTTAATGTAAGGCATAAATATGTTCCTTAGCATATTCCCTGAATGCCCCTTGTAATATCCTGATTTCTTTTTTTTAATAGAATTTAGGGGTGCTTGGGTGGCTCAGTTGGCGAAGTCTCTGACTCTTGATTTTGGTTTAGGTCATGGGATGTAGCCCCACATCAGGCTCTGTGCTCAGCGGGGACTCTGTTTCAGGACTCTCTCTCTCCCTCTGCCCCTCCCCCCTTGCTCTCTCACTCTAAAATAAATAAATAAATAAATCTTTAAAAATAGAATTGATATTTTAGAGCAGTATTAGTTCACAGCAATATTGAACAATAAGTACAGCAGTTTCCCATAGGTACCCCCTACCAATCCCCACATATGTGTATCCTCTCTCATTATTAACCTCCCCCACCAGAGTGGTACATTTGTCACAATTGATGAACCTACACTGACACATCATAATCATCCAAAATTCATAGTTGACATCAGGGTTCATTCCCTCTTGGTGTTGTACATCCTATGGGTTTAGACAAATATATAAAGATATGTATTCACCTTTATAGTATCATACAGATTATTTTCACTGCCCTAAAACTCCACTGTGTTCCACTTACTTAATCCATCTTCTCCTTGCCCCCCATTGCCCCAAACTCTAGTAAGCACTGATCTTTTTACCATCACCGTAGTTTTGACTTTTCCAGAAAGTCCTATAGTTGGAATCATACAGCATATAGCCTTTTCAGACTGCCTTCTTCCTTTCACCAAGTTATATGCATTAAGGTTTCCTCTGTGTCTTTTCATGGCTCAATAGCTTATTCTTTTTAAGCACTGAATAAAGAAATAGAAATAAAGAACATCCATAAAGGTAACTAGATAGATAAATTTTTAAAAAATAGTAAAATGTATTTTTGTTTGTAACTCTTTTCTCATCCTATCTGATTTAAAAGCAACTGCATCAAGCAGTAATTATGAAATCCTGCTCATGTGTTTCTAATATATAATGATGTAATTTACATAGCAATGATAGCACAAAGTTGGGGGTAGGAAGCAAGTTTCTTAAGAATAATTTTTCTATAATTCTGAAATTAAGCTATTGTTAATCCAAACAAGATTGTTATAAATTAAGATGCTAATTGTAATCCCAGGGGCAACCAATGAGAAAATCATTCCAAAATATATTTAATATAAGAAACGACAACCAAAAAAAAGGCTCCTGGCTGGCTCAGTAGAGGGAGCATGTGACTCTTGATCACAGGGTTGTATGTTCAAGCCACATGTTGAGTATAGAGATGACTTAAAAATAAAAAACCCTTGGAAAGGGAAATGACAAGAGAATTAAAATAATACACTAGAAAATATCTACTTAACTCAAAAGACGGTAGTGATGGAAGGACAGAGGAATAAAAATAGGCATAAAAGATGAAAAACAAGCATGTGAAGAAAATTTGCAGATGTAAATCCTACTTTATTAGTAACTACACTAAATCTTAATGTATTAGACATGTCAAAGATAGAGATTCACAGACTAGGTAAGAAAAAAAATGTTCCAACTTGATACTGTCTACAAGAGCCACTCTTAGTTTCAAAGACACAAATAGGTCAAAAGTGACTAGGTGCGAAATGATATACATTGCAGTAGTAACCAGTAGAGACCTGGGTGGCTATATTAATATCAGACAAAATAGATTTTAAGTCAAAAATTATTACTATAGAAAAAGGATATTTTATAATGATAAAAGAGTCTATCTTAAAGAAGGTATCACAAGTCATAAGCATTTAGTCATCTAACAGCAGAGCCTTAAAATACATTAGGCAAAACTGATAGAATGAAAGGGAGAAATGGATGATTCAACAATAATGGTTGGAGACTTCAATATCCTACTTTAATAATGGATAGAAAAAGTAAACAGAATGTCAGCAAGGAAAGAGGCCTTGAACAATGTTATAAACTAAACAGACATAACAGAAACCCACAGAACACCCCAACAACCACAGGAGATGCATTCTTCTCAAGTGCACATGGAACATTGTCCAGAATGGACCATGTGTTAAACTATAAAACAAGTCTCTGTAAGTTTGAAAGGATTTATATCAGGGGTGGCTTTATATCATGGTGGTGATTTATATCATGGGTGGCTCAGTCGGTTGAATGTCAGGCTCTTGATTTCAGCTCAGGTCATGAGATTGATCCCTACATTGCACCAAGCTCTATGCTCTGGGGAGAGTCTGCTTGAGATTCTTTCCCTCTGCTCCTCCCCCAACTCACACTTGCATTCTCTCTCTCTCTAAAATAAATAAATAAAATCTTATTTTTTATTTTTTAAAGTATTTTATTTACTTATTTGACCGAGAAAGAGATAGCAGGAAAGAGAGCATGAGCAGGGGGGAGAGGGAGAAGCAGGGAGGCTGAGCAGAAAGCCCGATGGGGGACTCCCAGGACCCTGGGATCATGACCTGAGCTGAAGGCAGAGGCCTAACTGACAGAGCCACCCAGGTGCCCCTAAATAAAATCTTTTTTTCTAAAAAAGAAAGAATTTATATCACCAAAGTATGGTTTCTACTCATAATGGAATGGAAACAGAAATCAATAACAGAAGGAAATTTATAAATATACAGAAATTAAACAACACACTACTAGAGTATCAATGGTTCAAATAAGAAATCACAATGGAAATTAGAAAATGCTTTAAGATGAATAAGAACTAAAGTACAGCATACAAAACGTATAGCAGGATTTTATACCTACAAATACCAATATTAAAAAGGAAGAAATACCTCTAAATCAATAACATAATCTTCCATTTTAAGAAACTAGAAAAAAGACTAGCAAATTAAACCCAAACAAGGCAAACCCTTCCAAGAAGGAAGTAGAAAATAAGGATTATGGGGCAACTAAAGAAATAGGTAATAGAAAAATGATAAACCAAATCAACAAAAACTAAAAGTTAGCTCTTTGAAAAGATCAACAAAACTGAGAAACCTTTAGCTAGACTAAGAAATAAAGAAAGAGGACTCAAATTACTAAAATCAAGAATGAAGGTAAGGGTGCCAGCCTAGCCCAGTCGGAAGAACATCTGATTCTTGATCTTGGGGTCATGTGTTCAAGCCCCACAGTGGGTGTAGAAATTACTTAAAAAAATGAAATCTTTTTAAAAAGAGTGAAACAGGACATTACCATTGACTTGATAGAAATACATAGGATTATAAGAGAATGCTATGAATAATTGTATGCTAACAAATTAGCTCACACTGATGAAATGGACAAACTAATGAAAATAAGTCAATAACAAATAGGAAATGGAAATAGACCTGCAAGTAGAGATTGAGCCATTCATCAAGAAAAAAAAAATTCCAACAAAGAAATGTCCAGGACCAGGTGGCTTAACTAGCAAGTTAGCAAAGTTTAAAGAATTAACAACAATCATTTACAAACTCTTCCAAAAAATAAGAAAGGACAGAACACTTCCCAACTCACTCTAAGAGGCAAGTATTACACTGATCCTAAAACCAGACAAAGACATCACAAGGAAATAAGACTATACACCAATGTCCTTTATAAATATAGACACAAAAATCTCAACAAAATACTATTAAACCAAATCCCACAACATATAAAAAGGCTTATACTCCATGACCAAATAGGATTTATCTCAGAAATACAAGATTTGTTCAATATACAAAAATTAATAGAATAAAATTTGTTCAATATACAAATTGTTCAAAATTTGTTCAATGTACAAAAATTAATAGAATAAAAGACAAAACAATATAATAATTTCATAGGTGCAGAAAAACATTTGACAAAAACCCAATACCCTTTCATGATAAAGAAAAAAACAAAATACCCAGCTGTAGAAATAAAATAGAATGTCTTCAATCTGATAAAAGACATCTTTGAAAAATCCACTCTAGCATCATAATTAATGGTAAAAGACCGAAAGCTTTCCTCCGAAGGCCAGAAACCAAAATATGGACGTCTTCTACTGCTGTTTCTATTCAACATGGTATTGGAGTTTTGATCATGGAGAATTAAGCCAGAAAAAGAAAGAAAAAGCACCCAGATTGGAAAGGAAGAAGTAAAACTATCTCTAGTTGCATGTGACTGGTGTTTGTATATAGAAAATTCTAAGGAATTTTAATTCTAATAAACCAGTGTAGCAAGGTTGGAGGAAATAAGATCTACACACAAAAATCAGGGATGTGGGGCACCTGAGTGGCTCAGTGGGTTAAAGCCTCTGCCTTCGGCTCAGGTCATGATCCCAGGGTCCTGGGATCGAGCCCCGCATCAGGCTCTCTGCTCCACAGGGAGCCTGCTTCCTCCTCTCTCTCTCTGCCTGCCTCTCTGCCTACTTGTGATCTCTGTCTGTTAAATAAATAAATAAAATCTTTTAAAAAAATCAGTGATGTTTATTTAAACCAATAAAGAACAATACAAAAGTGAAACTAAGAAAATAATTCAATTTATGACAGCATCAAAAAGATTAAAATACTATTAAAATACTTCAGAATAAATTTGACCAAGGAGTATGTACGCTGAAAACTACAAGATATTGTTGAATGAAATTAAAGACCTAAATAAGTGGAAAGACATCCTGTATTCCCAGGACTGGAGAACTTAATAGTGTTAAGATGAAAATACTCCCCAAATTGACTAATAGAAAGTATGGACTCCTTTTCAAAATTCCAGCTGCCTTTTCTACAGAAATGGACAAGTTCATCCTAAAATTAGTATGGAAGTGCAAGGGGCCCGGAATAACCAAACAATCTTGAAAAAGAACAAAGTTAGAGGCCTTACGGTTCTCAGCTTCAAAACTTACTACAAAGTTATATTAATCAAAATAATGTCATACTGGCACAAGGATAAATGTACAGGTTATGGAAAATAATTGATCTATGGCCAACTGGTTTTTGAGAAGGGTGTGAAGACCATTCAGTGAATACTTTTTTCAACAAATGAGGCTTGGAAAACTAGATATTCACAAGCAAAAAAACAAAAATTAAGTTGTGCCCCTACTTCACACCATATATAAAAAATTTAACTCATAAAAAATTTAACTCAAAATGGATCAAAGAGCTAAATGTAAGAGTTGTAACTATAAAACGTTTAGGAGAAAACATAGGAGAAGTCTTCATGACCTTGAATTTGCAATGGGTTCTTAGATATAACACCAAAAACACATGGGACAAAAGAAAAAGTAGATAAATGGGACCTCATCAAAATTGAAAACTTCTGTGCACTGAAGAACCCTATTAGGAAATTGAAGGGGCGCCTGGCTGGCTCAGCGGGTGGAGCCTGTGACTCTTCATCTCAGGGTGTAAATTCAAGCCCCACTGTTGGGTGTAGAGATTACTTACAAAGAGAAATTGAAAAACACAATTCACATAACAAGAGAAAAATTTTGCAAATCATAAAACTGCTAAGGTCGTAGTATCCAGAGTATATAAATAAGTCTTCCAGCTTAGCAACAAAAAGACAACCTAATTAAAAATGGGCAACAGACCTGGATAGACATTTCTCCAAAAATGTATGAATGGCCAAAAAAGTGCATGTAAATATACTCAGTGTCATTAGTCATTAGGGAAATGTAAATCAAACCACAATGAGATACCACATCGCACCCACCAAGGTGGCTATCATAACAAAGATGGCCAACAACAAATGTTGGTGAGGATATGGAGAGATTGGAACCCTTATACGTTGCTGCTGGCTATGCAAAATGGTACAGCTGATTTGGAAAACAGTTTGACAGTTCCTCAAAAAGTTAAACATAGAGTCACCACATGAGCCAGTGATTCCATGTCTAGGGATACACCTAAAAGAAATGAAAATATGCATTCCCACAGAAACTTGTATGTGAATGTTCATTGCAACATCACATATAACAGCCAAAATGTGCAAACAATCCGAGTGTCCGTCAATAAATCGATCATCAAAATATGGTCTAGCCATACAATGGAGTATTAATCTGCCATAAAGGGAGTGAAGTACTGATGTGTCCCACAACATAAATGGCCTCAGAAAACATGCTTAATTCAAAGAAGACAGACACATTGGTGACAGATGGTGACTACACCTACTATGGTGACCGCTGAGTGATGTATAGAATTATCGAATCGATATGTTGCATACCTGAAACTAATAGGACATTACATGTTAATGACACTTCAATTAAAAAAAAGAAGCCGACACAAAAGGCCACCCATTGATAATCTCATGTATTTGAAACGTCCAGGATGGGCAAATTCATAGAGACAGAAAGTAGATCATAGTTGTGCGACTTTGTGAATATACTAAAAAGCACTGAATTGTACACTATAAAAAGGCATGTGAATTATATCTTAGGGGAAACTAGGGAAGAATAAGAAGGGGGGAAAGTACCACTACCCAGTAAATGAAACTGCCAATGTTGTCACGGATTCTCCTGAGGTGCCAATTACTTTCCCTGTGAAGGGAAGGGGTAGGCTCTTGATAAAGCCAACATCTAATTGGGAATGGCTGTGTTCCAGGACCCTGCGGGACAAGTTTTAATAACACTCTTTTAATAGTTACCCGAGTAATTTCTCCAGAAATGTGTGTAGTACATTTTGCTTTCCCCAACAATTTCTGCTAAAAGTACAATGATGTTTTCTGCTTCATGTTTTATCCAAAAGTTAGATGCACAGGTTGTTCTAGAATTTTTTCCTCTCCAGCTGGGCTTTAGACATTCCATGAGCTGATTGTGTCTTTGATGAGAAACTGAATCTCAGTTCTACATGTTGTTGGCCTATGAAAGAGGATTAATGCTGTGTCAATTAAGTGACATGCTCTGGTTTGTAATTGAAATCCCGTAGACTTATGATTATGGCGTTTGTTTTTACACTGAAATGGGAGAATATAAATACTTAGGTTTGTGTCTAATGATTTTGCCAGCTACTTTGCCAGTGAAAAGTTCTTCCTTCACTTTGTTGTTAATGCTGCTGGGCTTCCTGCCAGTTCAGTAACAATTATCCCACACTGTCATCTTGTCATCTGAAAGGATTCTGCAGTGGTAGATTGTGAACAACTGTGTACTGAATGAATGAATGAATGAATGATGTGTTTTTCTCATTTATTTTCCTTGGGCGGTACAGAATCATAAATGCTTTACATTGTGAGTCAGCCACTAAGAAATTAAGTCCACAATCATTTAAATGAGAGGTCAGATGCCAGGAAACAGTTGGACAGGGACATGATGGGAGTTTTTATGAACATGGATCATCTTGTTCCCCACCAAGAGCATGGTACCTAGGATTCCAGAAAAAAAAAAAAGCCAGGCAAGAGAGAGGGTTAGGCTATAAGAGAAGGTGAGTCTTCCTGTGCTCAATCTCCTTACTTCCTCCTCCAAGGGACTGACCTTCCCTTAACCCCGGTCGCTGAATATAGGTCTTCACACTGACATGGAGTGTATGTAGCTCCTTAAAGAACCCTCAATGAGGCTAACACCTGCTGCTCTCTGTTGCCCCTTGTGGATGCACAGAGGGAATACAGCGTGTATCTCCTGATGAACTGATACTGTAACAGCTTCATCATGGGGTCAGAACTGATACTGTAACAGCTTCATCATGGGGCGGGAAATAACTGGCAGTTGAAGAGTCGGGAACTGTAGCCCTCAATAAATAAGGGCAGCATGTGGGTTGAGCTTGGAGGTGGTTTGATTGCTTGCTTGTGGATGACAGTGCTTGGCCCACTGGGCTCCCTGTCCTGACCATTTGGGTTTGTACTGCTTGCTAGACCACTTGTCTGTGTCTCTTCCCTTCTTCGGGAGAGTGCGGAAAGGTCTGTAAACTCCAACCTGAACACAACTGACCCTTGAACAACAGTGTCCACTCCTGGCAATTCCCCGGGAAATTCCTGGACTAACCAAACGGCCTCGGTGGCAGATTCAAATTCCTTTCTTGGTACAGACTTCCTACATTTCTCTGTCTACATTTCCCACTTGAGCTTGGAACCCTGTGTGGCTTTTTACTGTCTACCCCACGTTACAATCAGGTCCCGGGTCCCACTGCTACCAGGCTTGGATGTAACTTAACTTTACTCCTCAGCTCTAGTCCACTTCCAGGTCCACTTCCCATCAAGCCTTTTTTGGAGTGTGTCTTGTTTCTGCTGAAAGTGAGTTCTAAGCATTGGGGTCAGAGAATGTCAGTGCTCTCTGGCATACAACTATCAACACAGGAACTATTCAAGAAGGGAGGGGATTAGATGATGGTAGACACACCCACAACCCCTTTCTCCCACCCATCTGTAGAATGGTGAAGCCCCTATACTTAACAGTAGTAGTAAAAATAATCACGGCTACAGGGGCACCAGGGTGGCTCAGTCGATTAAGCATCTGACTCCTGTTTTCAGCTTAGGTCATGATCCCGGAGTTGTGAGATTGAGCCCCACTTTGGGCTCCATGCTCAGCAGGGAGTCTGCTTGAGCTTCTCTCTCTCCCTCTCCCTCTGCCCCTCCCCCTGCTCACACACACTCTCTCTAAATAAATAAATTTTAAAAATAATAATAATGACTACCATTTATTGAATGGGCACTAGGGGCTAGGCACATGGCATATAGCCCTACGAGGTAGGTATTATTAGTGCTATTTTAACATTGAAGGACATGAAGTTCAAGACAAGATACAATACTTGTGGCAGAGTGAGGTTTTGAAACCAGGTCTGTCTCCAGAGCCCACGTTCCTTCATAGCACATTGTCTCATTTGTGTTAGAAAATCATAGGCTTTTGGTGCTTTTGGCGCTATAGTTGGAAAGAGGTGATCTAGATCTATATATGTATATGTGTATGTATATGTATATGCCCATGTATTAAATCAGTCTACATGGAGGCTGAAATGAGTAAGGGGAAAGACATGTCATTTGACCCTCAGAATAAACATTTTATTTACTATTATTATCCAGCCTGTGGCTGCAGTCAAATCTCAACTCCTACAATAAAGACAGGGACATATGTCCAGCTTAAAAAATATCTGTGTTATCTTTTTGGTAAAATCTACTTTTTTTTTTTAACTAATCCAAATCACAGAAGATAACAAAACATGGTTTTCTTTCTCTTCCTACTCTGTCTTAGATTCCACCTATCTATATTAGAATTTTCAAAGGCAATTTTTGATGAGTTTTCTTTTGAAGTAAAACCTCCACACTACATAAAGGGCACTGATCTTACAGGCATCTCTCAGTGAATTTTCACAAGGTGAACGTACCCATGTATCACTGCCCAGATCAACATAGAAAACGTGACCAATGTTCCAGAAGCCTGCTTCTTAGGAAGCCTGCCTCCCCCTCCCTCTAAAATAAATGAATATTTTAAAAATTTATAAAACAACTACCATATGATCTAGTAATTCCAATTCTGGGTAATTATCTGAAGGAAACAAAAACACTAAGTTATATGTACCCTCGGGTTTAATCCAGCATTCTTTACAATAGCCAAGACATGGAAGTGGCCCAAGTATCCATCTTGGATGAGTGGCTAAAGATGTGGTACGTACACACACACACACACACACACACACACAAGAATATTATTCAGCCATTAAAAAAAGAACGAAATCTTGCATTTGCAACATGTATGGACCTTGGGGCATTATGTTAAGTCAAATAAATCCAACAGGGAAAGACAAATAACATATGATCTCACTTACACGTAGAATCTAAAAAAAAAAAAAAAAAACCCAAACCCATCAATACAGAGAACAAACTGGCGACTGCTGGAGGTGGGGGTGGAGGAGATGGGTAAAAAGGGTGAAGGGGATCAAAAGGCACAAACTTCCAGCTATAAAGTGAATAGACATGGGGATGTCATGTACAGTGTAGTGACCCTAGGTTACAATACTGGATTTCCTATTTGCCAGTTGCTAAGACAATAAACCTTGGCAGTTCTCATCACAAGGACAGAAATTGTACCTGTGCGGGGTGGTGGATGGAAACTAGACTTATTGTGGTGATCATTTTGAAATATATACAAATATCAAATCATTACGTTGTACACATGAAAGTAGTATCGTGTCATATGTTAATTATATCTCAATGAAGGATAAGTTGAAAAAATGAAAATGAAAGCACAACATGACAAAATATGGGATGCTGTGAAAGGTGTGCTCAGATGTAAATTTGTAGTGGTCCATGCTTATGTTTAAGGAAAAGAAAGATCCCCAATCAATAACCTATCTTGATACCTCTGGCTTTCTACTTATACTTTTTACCCCACACACCACAAAGCTGTGCTCAGACACCATCTTGCCGTCCTACCATTGAATTCAATTCTGACACGATCTACCCAGAGACAGCATCAGATTAAGAGGGTTCAGGGCTCAGCTGTAGGAATCAGGAATCAGTTCCCCATGTCCGATTCTAGTCACCCATCCAGGTTGTCGCCTGTGCTTCTGACCAACGACCTATAAATCAGAGGTGCCTACAACTCCCACCTTGGGTTCAGTTCATTTTCTAGAGTGGCTCACAGAACTCAGGAAACCCATTTACTCACTGGATTACTGGTTTCTTACAAAGGCTATGAATCAACAGGCAGATGAAGCCATACTTAGGGCAAGGTCCCAGAGGAGTTTCCATCCTTGTGGAGTTTAGGACCAGATACAGTGGCACATGGAAGCCTTCTGGTTCCACAACCTGGAAGCTCTTGGAACTCAAAACTTTTGGGTTTTCCTAGAGGCTTCATTTCATAGATATGGTGGATTAAATCATAGGCCATTGGTGATTGACTCAACCTCTTCCTGGAAATCAGGGGGAGGGACTGAAAGTTTCAAACCTCTATTCAAGGTTGGTTCCCCTGGCAACAAGCCCCCATCCTAGGGTGCTTTCTAAAAGTCACCTCATTAACATAAACCCAGTTGTGGTAGAAAGGGGCTTATAATGAATAACAAGACATCCATTTCACCTTTATGGCTGTGAACCAATTTCGGGAACTGTGAGCAAGAGACCAAATATAACAAAAGAGGCTCCCGTTGCTCTGGCAATTTCAAAGGTTTTGGAAGTTATGAGCCCGGAATGGTGGACAAAGACCAAATAAATGTGAGAAATTTATTTTGGTCACCTGAGTAATCAAACACATCTATTTCTTATAAATCATGATACCACAGGTATTCAAACACACACTTATACACAAATGTTCATAGCAGCTCTGTTCACAACTGCCAGAAGATGGAAATAACTCCAATCCATAGAATCATGAACGGATAAGTAACAGAATATTATTAAGTCATAAAAAGGAATGAAGTGCCAAGACACGCTGCAGTGTGGATGACACCTGAAAACACTAAGCCTGTTGAAAGAAGCCAGACAGAAAAGGTTGCATGTTGTGTGATTCCATTCATAGAGAATACTCAGAATAGGCAAATCCACAAGAACAGGAAGTAAGTCAGTGCTTGCCAGAGTCTGGGGGAGGAGGGAATGGGGAATGACTGCTTATTGGGTATGGGTTTCTTTTTGTGATAAGCAAATATTTTGGAACTAGAGGTGAGGATTGCACAACATTGTGAATGTACAAAACACCATGGAATTGCACAGTTTAAAGCTGTTGGTTCTAAGTTATACGAGTCTTACCTCCATAAAAAGAGAGAATGAAGAAAAGGAAAATAACAAAATGGAAAACTTAAGCTCTAATATACCAATATTTAGTTAAAGGCAAATGTAAGTATATCTGTTGAAAAATGAAGAGTGGCAGAGTGGGTAAAGGAACACAGTTCACCTATATGCTTCCTACCAAAACTCACTTCAAATATAAGTAGATACAAAAATAGAATTAAGCAGAGAGATTAAAAGTAAAAGGATGGAAAAGATATAGCATGCAAACATTAATCAAAACAAAGCACAGGGGCACCTGGTTGGCTGAATCAATTAAATGTCAAACTCTTGATTTCGGCTAAGCGTCGTGAGATAGAGCCCTGTGTCAGGTTCTGCACTGGGCATGGAGCCTGCTTAAGATTCTCTCCCTCTCCCCCTCTCTCTCTGCCCCCACCCCTGCTCACATGCATGTGCACACTCATTCCAAAAAAGAAAATAGAAGAAAAGAAAAGATAAAAGAAGAAAAGAAAAGAGAAAGCAGGACTGGCTTTATTAGCATTGGATGAAGTAGATTTCAGAGAAAATATTATCAGGGATAAAGAAGGACATTGCAGGGGCACCTGGGTGGCTCAGTGGGTTAAACCTCTGCCTTTGGCTCGGGTCATGATCTCAGGGTCCTGGAATCGAGCCCCGCATCGGGCTCTCTGCTTGGCGGGGAGCCTGCTTCCCCCTCTCTCTCTGCCTGCCTCTCTGCCTGCCTGTAATCTCTCTCTCTCTGTCAAATAAATAAATAAAATCTTTAAAAAAGAAGGACATTGCATAATGAGAAAGGGTTCAATCTACCAAGAAAACAGTGATGCTAAAAGTGTGCACCAAAGCACAGAGCTTCAAAAACCATGAAACCATGAACAAACTGATAGAACTAAAAAGAGAAACAGACAAGTCCACAATATAGTTGAGGGCTTTAACAACCCTGTTTTAGCAATTGGGAGAACTTACAGACAGAAAATCAACAAGGATATAGGAGAACTGAACAACACCACTGCGGTGGGCACCTGGGTGGCACAGTGGGTTGAGCGTCTGACTCCTGGTTTTGACTTGGATTGTGTTCTCGGGGTCATGGGATTGAGCCCCTCATCAGTCTCCACACTCAGTGCAGAGTCTGATTCTCTCTCCCTCTGGCCCTCCCCTATTCATGAGAACTCTCTCTCTCAAATAAATAAGTAAATCTTTAGAAAAAATAACCTCCTAAAAATATTCATGTTTTCATCCCCAGAATCTCTGAATATGTTATACTACATGACAAAATGGTAGGTGGAATAATAATTCCCCCCACCAAGTTGTTTATGTTTTAATCCTCAGAACCTTGGGGATATGTTCCATTACATGGGAATTAAAGTAACCAATGGAATTAAGTTTGTTCATCAGTTGACCTTAAAATAGGGAGGTGATTCTAGATTCTCTAAACAAGTTAAATGTAATTACGATGGTCCTTAACTGTGAAAGAGGGAGTCAGAAGAGTGCTGTGAGATGAAAAATTTCCAACCCACTGCTGGCTTCGAAGATGGAAGAAGAGGGCCATGAGCTAAGGCATGTGAGCAGCTTCTAGAAGCAGCAATGGCCGAGGTAATGGATTCTCCCCTAGAGCCTCGGTAAAAAAGGTAGTCCTGGTGACACATTGTTTTTAGCCCAGTAAGACCCATTTCTGACTTCTGGGCTACAGAACCATAAATAATAAATTTGAGTTGTTTTAAACCACTAAGTCTGTGGTAATTTGTCACAGCAGCCATAGGAAACTGGTTAACCATTAACAACCATTAGCCAACTGGTTCTGACATTCCACCCAACTACAGCAGAATATAATTCTTCCCAAGAGCACATGGCACTTTGACCAAAATAGACCATATCCTGGGTCATAAAACAAACCTCAAAAAATTAAATGAATTTAAATCAATCATCCAGAAATTGTTCTGACCATAATGGAACCATACTAGAAATCAATAACAGAACCTGTAGTAAAATCACCAAGCATCTTGGCAATTAGACATCATGCATCTATACAATCTAATGACTCAAAGAGGAAATCTCAAAGTACATCAAAACTACATCCAACTGAATGAAAATGAAATACAACATATTAAAGTGTGTAGGGTGAAACTAAGGCAGTGTTGAGAGGGAAATTTATAGCACTGAATGCACAGAAAAGAAGGAATCTCTCAAAAACAATAATCAAGCCCTCACTCAAGAACCACGAAAAGAGAACAGTAGAATAAGTCCAAAGCAAACATAAAGAAGGAAACAATAAAAATAAGAGTAGAAATCAATGAAATTGAACAGAGAAAAATCAATGAATCAAGAAGCTAGTTCTCTGAAAAGAGCAATAAAATTGATAAACCTCTAGGGGCACCTGGGTGGCTCAGTGGGTTAAGCCTCTGCCTTCGGCTCAGGTCATGATCTCGGGTCCTCGGATCGAGCCCCACATCCAGCTCTTTGCTCGGCAGGGAGCCTGCTTCTCTCTCCCTGCTTCTCTCTCTCTCTCTGCCTGCCTCTCTGCCTACTTGTGATCTTTCTCTGTCAAATAAATAAATAAAATCTTTAAAAAAATTGATAAACCTCTTAACAGGCTGACAAAGGAAAAAGAGAGATAACACAAGTCTACAGATACCAGAAATGAAAGATAGGGTTTGGGGGCACCTGGGTGGCACAGTTGGTTTTGTCTCAGGTCATGATCTCACCGTCTTGAGATCCTGCCCCACTGGGCTCCATGCTCAGCAAGAAGTCTTCTGGACATTCTCTCTCCCTCTCCCTCTGCTCCTCCTCTCGCTCATGTGGACTCTCTGTCTCTCAAAGAAATAAAACAAGATAGATAGATAGGATATCACTATATTCTCTGCAGACATTAATAGGATAGCAAGGGATTACTATGAATAACTCTTTGCACAGAAATTTGACAATGTAAATGAAATTCATCAATTCTTCAAAACCTGCAAAATGCCAAAACTCACTCAAGAAGAAAGATAACATTAACAGTTCTGAGACTATTAAATAACATGAATTTACCATTTTAGAATTCCCATAAAGGAAATCTCCAGCCGCAGAGAATTCTACAAAGCATTTAAAGAAGTAACATCCAATTTAAACAGTTTTTCCCAGAAAATAGAAGAAGGAGCATTTCCCAGCTCATTTTATGAGGCTGGTAGTGCTCTGATACCAAGATTAGTCAAAGACAGTACAGAGAAAACTACTGATGAGTCTATATTTTGCATGAACTTAGACACAAAATCCTCTACTGAACATGAGCAAATTGAATCTAGTAATATGTGAAAACCATTAGATGCCACAACCAAGTGGATTTCATTCCAGGAATTTCAGACGGTTGATTATGCAAAACATAATTGGCCATGTTTGGCCGTGTTTTTGAAAAAAGATTAAAGAATACAATTTAGGTGATGGGGTGAAAGTTTATTCCACACTTCATGAAATGGACAGTCTTCTTTCAGAGAACTACGAAATGGGGTGGAAGACAAGAAGCTTGTATAGGATAAAGAATAAAGAGCAAGAAAATAATAAAAAAAAAAGAATAAAGAACAAGGAAGAGACAAACAAAATATCTGATTGGCTGGGGCCACCCAGAACCTTCCGTGGATGAGTGGTGTCTTCAAACTCACAGTCATAGCATGGAACACTACTCAGCAATATAGAGGAAAGAACTTTTCATATACACAACTTGGGTGGATTGCAAAGATATTATGTTGAGTGACAAGAATCCAATCTCAAAAGATTACATAGCGTAAGATTCAATTTACTTAACATTCTCAAAATGACAAAAGTATAGAGATGGAGGACAGATAACTGCAGTGTTTCTGAACCTTTTTTTCATTATTGGACTCCCCAGGAAATTTCTTTTAGTTTAGACCTTTTTTTCCTAATTGCCACTGCCCCCCAAAGTAATTATTAAGGAATAAGGTCTTATCAAGTAGGGTTGAGTTTTGGAAAACCACAATCCTTGTAATGCTTATGCTCTTTCTCAGGGAGAAGAGAACAGGTTGGAAGAGATAGGGCAGGAAGTCACACTTCTCTGAGTATGCATTTTTGCAGTTTGGACTTCTGAAGTCATGCCAACGTTCCACATTTTCAAAGATAAAATGGAATCAACAGGAAGGGAAGAAGAACCCCAAACAATGCAATAAGAAACAAATGATTCCAAGTACATTTCGAATGAATAACGCAACCACATTGAAAACAGCTAAGAGGAGTAACTTTGGGACATAGTTCTTGGTCTATATAGCCTTGGACCAGGGATTAAAAAAACAAACAAACCTGCACAAAAATCTTCAACCCTTTTAAGTAAGTCTGTTTTATGGAGCAGTATGAGTACAGGAACTCTGAAACTCTTTTATGTGTATTTGAATAAATGAGTTCTGTTGTTGAAAACCAGCGCTCTCGGTGGAAGAAGAGAGATAAAGTTACAACATGGGTGAAAGCAGGAAGTACCTCGTCGAGTTGGGTTGGAACTCAAACTAGCAGCAGCATTCACAATTCCTCCAACATCAAGAAAAAAACTGGAATGTGCACTACAAAGTATCAGAGATGTATATATAGATAAGTATCCATATGTATTATAAACATGCACAGATCTGTCCTATTAGAACGTATTATTTATATGGAGAGAGAGAGAAACAAAGAGAGAAAGGGTTCTGTAAAACCGATTAGGTAATGATCCCTAAAATTGTCAAACTTGCCAGCAATCTGACTAAGTGCTCCTGCTTTTATTCTTTGTTGCTTTTTTTCTTTACTTTTTTTTAAATCTCCTTTCATTTTTGAAACCACTTACGGTTTTATGCTCCTTTTTATTTCAGAAGCAGTGTGGAAGTCAGACAGTCTGTGTCTAAATCCCAGCTTCTCCACTTATTAGCTGTGTGGTCTCGATCTCATTAATGTCCCCAAATCTTGGAGACCTGATCTGTAAAATGAGAGTCATAGTTATGTCACACAGAGGGCCATGCATACACATACCTCACAGAGGATTCTACAAGGAAACGTATACAGAAGGCCCAGCACACTTTACGTACTCAATATCTAATTGATATCATCGTTACTGCATGTAATTATTATTACGGAGTGACACAAGTCATGGATGTATGATATATTGCTTCTTCCACAAGAAAGAAAATGAATAGGCCTTGGGGCATCTGGGTGGCACAGTTGGTTAAACGTCTGGCTTCAGCTCAGGTCACCATCTCAGGACCTAGGATCGAGTCCCGCATTGGGCTCGCCCTCTGCCCCTCCCCCTGCTTGTGCTCTCTCTCTCTCTCTCTCTCTATCACAGAAATAAATAAAATCTTTTAAAAATAGGCCTTAACGCCTAATTCAGGTACCCAGATTTGACAATTGCATAACTTATTTGTTTGCATATGACAGATTGATACACATTCTGGGAAGTCATGACGAAAATGTCAAAATATTTTAAAATTGTAACACTTGCTATAATTCTTTCCATTGGAGAGGAATTCATCATAAGAAATTTTCTGGGGGTGCCTGGGTGGCTCAAGAGTCTAAGAAAAAGTCTAATGCCTCATCCGCATAACAGTCTTGCACATATTTGAAAAAGTTGTAAGTTCAAGTCCCACGCTGGGTGTAGAGTTGACTTAAAAAATAAAATCTTTAAAAAAAAAAAATCTGCCTTCAGCTCAGGCCATGGTCCTGGGATGGAGCCCCGTATGAGGTTCCCTGTTCAATCGGGGAGCCTGCTTCTCCCTCTCCCGCCGACTTGTGCTCTTTATCTCTCTCTTTATTATTTTTTTTAATATTTTATTTATTTATTTGACAGAGAGAGAGAGAGAGGGATCACAAGTAGGCAGAGAGGCAGGCAGAGAGAGAGAGGAGGAAGCAGGCTCTCCGCTGAGCAGAGAGCCCGATGTGGGGCTCGGTCCTAGAACCCTGGGATCATGACCTGAGTGGAAGGCAGAGGCTTTAACCCACTGAGTCACCCAGGTGCCCCCTTCTCTCTCTTTAATAAGTAAATAAAATCTTTTTTAAAAAAGAAATGCTTTGTACTTTGGGCTTTTAATCAGAATGGTGTGGTTACGAGGGGAGCAATAAGTTGTCACTACCAGGCCCAACGTCTCCCTGAGGAGACAGAGAGACAGCTCTGGGACCAGAAATAAGCCAGAGTCAGCCATCTTGTGTTTGAGGCTTAGAGCTGCCTCTTCTCACTGTAACACCTTGGGCAAGTCACTTACATTCTTTGAATATCAGCTTCGTCATCTGTGAGATCTGAATAATATTGTCTATTCACGGGATTGTTATGAGGCTCAAGTGAGAAAGAGTACGAACACACTTTTGTAAACAACAAAGCCCTACATGAGTATATCAGATGGTGTGATATATTTTGTGGGACAAACCTCAAAGACAGAAGGGGAAAATGGTTCTAGTGTATTCTGCCTTGGTTTTGTAAGCTGTGATTTTGTTACTCACTGAATGCCGATAGTATTCTCTGTTGCTATTCAAAGATAGAGTTATGAGAGATATCAATTTAGTTCATGAACTGTGGTGTTTTTGCTACCTGCTATGTGTCCTTTGTTTAACCTTCCCCTGGCCAGCCTGTTGAAAAGGAATCATCTTCTGGTAAGAAAATAATTACTGTGAGGAGGAAAAAAAAATCCCATGAACAAAATCTACTCCTATTTTTTGTTAATCGGTTAGAAAGCATAAAATGAGTTTAGCTAAATTAGTACACAATTTTTCTGCTTCCGGAATTACTGGTACCATCCACTAGCATCTAATCCAGAAGCAGGATGAAAGGCCATACCGTGTGCTTACATTTCCAAGTCTTTTCTGTGTTTTGTAAGACACTACCTCAAAGTGTCAAAACAACTGATCATAAAATTTTAAAATGTCCTCATCAGCCTCTGTCTTTCTGTATGTGAGACGCATCTATGTCACGGATTCATGTAAATTGCCCGGTTACTTACGTATTTTGTCGATAAGGTCTAGCTGTCCCCTCTAAATGATACAGTCTACTTTACAATTGCTCTCCATGGCATCCTTCTTTTAGGAAGTAATAAAAACCAAAGTGTGACACATTAGTCTGTGAAACTTTCTGTTGAGGCGCATTCTGTTTTTATGTTTTAGTTCAGGTGACAAAGAGCATGCTTGAATCACTAAGTCCAACTTCCCTGACTCAAGTTTTCTTGTGACAACAGTTACAGTCTCTTCAATTCTTAAGTGCTAGTCTATAAAAATGGGAAGCTTTAGTTTTCACTTTCAACACTTCAGAAAACTCTACCAAACCTGTTCCTGAATCTGTGGCTAAAATTTTAAGTTGACATTTCCCGCCCCTAAAATGATGTTTCTTTTAAGAAGCACCTAGGAACATTTCAAAATTTTCATAAAAAGTTCATCAGACTTGGGGTGCCTGAGTGGCTCAGTTGGTTAAGCGTCTGGCTCTTGATTTTGGCTCAGGTCCTGATTTCAGGGTCATGGGATCAAGCCCCGCACCTGGCTCCCCACTCAGGAGGGAGTCTGCTTCTGTCCCTCTCCCTCTGCTCCTCCCTATGCTCACTTACTCTCTCTCTCTCTCTCTCTCTCAAATAAGTAAAACAAAATCTTTTTAAAAATGTGTCTAAAAAAAGCTTATCAGGGACGCCTGGGTGGCTCAGTGGGTTGAGCCGCTGCCTTCGGCTCGGGTCATGATCCCAGCGTCCTGGGATTGAGTCCTGCATCGGGCTCTCTGCTCGGCAGGGGGCCTGCTTCTCCCCTCCCCTCTCTGCCTGCCTCTCTGCCTACTTGTGTGATCTGTCTATCAAGTAAATAAATAAAAATATTTTTTAAAAAAAGCTTATCAGATTTCCCTTAGCCTTGATATCCAAGGAAGTCTGGACCATCATTTTGCTCAGTAATTATACTGAAGAGTTGGGGTAGTGGTTGGGGACTCTGAGTGATGTGATTACAAGAGTTACTTGTAAGGTAAGTAGCTGAGAATATACAATAAAGTTTACTGGACCATCCTTCCTTTGACCTCAATTCATTCTGTTTAGGCCCAAATGCAGTTTGATGAAGAAATCAGAAGGAGGGAGAGGTACAGCTCTCTACAATGCCACAGGTAAGAAAGAGAAAAGTAGGGGCACCTGGGTGGCTCAGTGGGTTCAAGCCTCTGCCTTCAGCTCAGGTCATGATCTCAGGGTCCTGGGATCAAGCCCTGCATCAGGCTCTCTGCTCAGCGGAGAGCCTGCTTCCTCCTCTCTCCCTCTCTTCCTGCCTCTCTGCCTACTTGTGATCTCTGTCTGTCAAATAAATAAATAAAATCTTTAAAAAAAAAAAAAAAGAAAGAGAAAAGCATTTTCTGAGCATCATGCGATAATGACCACAACCCATCATAGACTCTTCAGGTCTAGATTAAGGAGCACTAAAGGTCATCTACTCAAATCACCCAGGAGGTGGCAGAATTGCCTTTCCAACACTTGCCAAATCCTTGTCTAGCCTCTGCTTGAATGAACACTTGCAAGGACCCTTACCTCCCTGTCTCAGGAGGCAGCCGATTCCAGTCTACTCGCATGAACCCAAAGTCTGTAGCTTCCACCCACTTGTTCTAGTTCTACTCCCTGAGGCCACTCAAAAAAAGTCTAGTGCCTCATCCACGTAACAGCCCTGCACATATTTGAAAATAGCTTTCAAAGAGCACCTGGCTGGCTCGGTCGGTAAAATATGCGACTCTTGATCTCAGGGTTGTAAGTTCAAGCCCCACGTTGGGTGTAGAGATGACTTAAAAAAATAAAATCTTAAAAAGAAAACAGCTTTCATCTCCCCATGTTATGGCCTTACAAGGCTGAACATCTCTAGTTTCTTCAAGTGTTCCTCCTATGGCAGTGGAGATGCTTAATAAATAGCATTCATGGGAAGAATGAACGAGTGGTTGTTCTTCTATGACTA
>RCUC01017765.1:0-65380 GCA_003697995.1 Taxidea taxus jeffersonii
AGACATATTTTTTTCAAATTTTTATTTAAATTCAGGAAAATTCAGGAGTTCATCACTTACATTATAACATCCAGTGCTCATCATAACAAGTGCCTCCTTAATACCCATCCCCATCAAGCCCATCCCCTACCCAGCATCCTCCACCAATCCTCAGTTTGTTTGCTATCATTAAGAGTTACAAGAGATTCATTTTAGTTCTAAAGACACCTGCAGATTACAAGTGAGTGGATGGAGAACAAAAGAAAGTCAGACTAGCCATACTTATATCAGAAAAACTATATTTTAAACCAAAGACTGCACCAAGAGATAAAGGGCACTATATCATAATTAAGGGGTCTATCCATCAAAGAGATGTAACAGTTGTAAATATTTATGCCCCTAACTTGGAAACACCCAAATATATAAATCAATTAATAACATATATAAAGAAACTCATTGATAATAATACAATAATAGTAGAGGACTTTAATGCCACACTTACAGCAATGGACAGATGATCTGAACAGAAAATCCAGAAGGAAACAATGACTTTAAATGATATGCTAAACCAGATGGACTTAACAGACATATTCAGAACACTTTATCCTAAGAACAGAATACACATTCTTTTCAAGTGCACATGGAACATTCTCCAGAATAGATTACATACTGGATCACAAATCAGGCCTCAACAAGTACAAAAAAATTTAGATCATACCATGTGTATTTTCAGACTACAACGCTATGAAACTTGAGGTCAACCACAAGAAAAAATTTGGAAAGACTACAAATACATGGAGGTTAAAGAACAGCCAACTAAAGAATGAATGGGTTAACCAGGAAATTAAAGATGAAAAAAAGATACATGGAACCAATGAAAATGAAAACACCAGTCCAAAACCTTTGGGAGGTAGTAAAGGTGGTTGGTCCTAAGAGGGAAGTAAATACACATAATATACATAAATATATGTAATATACATAAATAAATATATTGCAATAGCAATACAGGCCTACCTCAAGAAGCAAGAAAAGTCTCAAATACACAACCTAACCGTACACCTAAAGGAGCTAGAAAAGGAACAGCAAATAAAGCCTAAAGCCGGAAGAAGGGAAATAAGAAGAGATTAGAGCAGAAAGAAATAATATAGAAATCAAAAAAACTAGAAAAGTTCAATGAAACTAAGAGCTGCTTCTTTGGAAGAAAAAAATTGATAAACCCCCAGCCATACTTATCAAAAAGAAAAGAGAAAGAACCCAAATAAATAAAATCATGAATGAAAGAGGAAAGATCACAACCAACACCACAGAAAGAAAGAATTATAAGAGAATATTATGAAAAGTTATATGCTAACAAAATGGGCAATCTGGAAGAAATGGATAAATTCCTAGAAACATACAAATGACCAAAACTGAAAGAGAAAGAAATAGAAAATCTGAACAGACCCATAACCAGTTAAGAAATTGAATCAGTAAAATAAAATCTCCTAACAAACAAAACTCCAGGGCCAGATGGCTTCCTAAGGGAATTCTACCAGACATTTCAGTAAGAATTGATACCTATTCTTCTTAAACTGTTCCAAAAAACAGAAATGGAAGAAAACTTCCAAACTATTTCTATGAAGCCAATGTTACCTTGATTGCAAAACCAGACAAAGACCCCACTAAAAAGGAGAATTACTAGGCCAATATCCCTGGTGAACATGGATGTAAAAATTCTCAGTAGAATACTAGTGAATCAAATTCAACAATAATATTAGAAGAATTATTCACCATGATCAACTGGGATTTATTCCCAGCTGCAGGGGTGGTTCAATATTCACAAATAAATCAATGTGATACACCACAGTAATAAAAGAAAAGATAAAGAACATATGACCCTCTCATTCGAGGCAGAAAAAGCATTTAACAAAATACAGCATCAATTCTTGATTTTAAAAAACCCTCAACAATGAGGAATAGAGGTAACATACCTCAACATCATAAAGATCATATAAGAAAGATCCATACCTAATATAATCTTCAATGGGGAAAAACAGAGAGCTTTTCCTCTATGGTTAAGAATAAGACAGGGAAGTCCACTCTCACCAATACTTTTTTTTTTTTTAAGATTTTATTTCTTTATTTGACACAGAGAGAGAGAGAGAGATCACAAGTAGGCAGAGAGGCAGGCAGAGATAGAAGGGGAAGCAGGATCCCCACCGAGCAGAAAGCCCTGAAATCAGAAATGACCTGAGATCATGACCTGAGCCGAAGGCAGACGCTTAACCCACTGAGCCACCCAGGAGCCCCTCACTGTTACTATTTAACATACTACTGGAATCAGCAATCATACAACAACCTTAGGATCAGCAATCATACAACACAAAGAAATAAAAGACATCCAAATCGGCAAAGAAGAAGTCAAGCTTTCTCTATTTGTAGACAACATGATACTCTATGTAGAAAACCAAAAGACTCCACCAAAAAAAATCACTAGAGCTAATATATGAATTCAGCAAAGTTGCAAGATATAAAATTCGTGTAGAGAAATCTGTTGCATTTCTATACACCAATAATGAAGCAGCAGAAAAAGAAATCAAGGAATCAATCTCATTTAAAAATGCACCAAAAACCACAAGATACCTAGGAATAAACCTAACCAAAGGGATAAAAGACCCGCCCTCCAAAAACTATAGAACACTTATGAAAGAAACTGAAGAGGACACAAGGAAATGGGAAAAAATTCCAATACCATGAATTGGAAGAACAAACATTATTAACATGTCTATACTATCCAAAGCAAACGATACATTTCATGCAATCCCTATCAAAACACCACCAGCATTTTTCACAGAGCTAGAACAAACAATCCTAAAACTTGTATGGAACTACAAAAGACCCTGAATAGCCAAAGCAATTTTGAAGAAGAAAAGCAAAGCTGGAGCCATCATGATTCCAGACTTTAAGCTATACTGCAAAGCTGTAGCTATTAAGACAGTATGGTACTGGCACAAAACAGACACATAGATCAATGGAACAGAATAGAAAACCCAGAAATGGACCCAGAACTATATGGTTAACTAATCTTCAACAAAGCAGGAAAGAATATCCAATGGAAAAAAGACAATCTCTTCAACATATGGTTTTGGGAAAACTGAAGCGCAACACGCAGAAAAATGAACCTGGACCACTTTCTTACACTATACACAAAAATGAATTCAAAATTGATGAAAGACCTAAATGTGAGACAGGAAACCTATCTCCTCCTTGAGGAGACCACAGGCAGTAACTCTTTGACCTTGGTCATAGCAACTTCCTATTAGAGATGTCTCTGGACAAAAGCAAAAATGAACTCTTGGCACATCATAAAGATAAAAAGCTTCTGCAAAGCATAGGAAACAATCAACAAAAATAAAGGAGCCTATGGAGGAAGACAACATATTTGCAAATGACATATCTGATAAAGGGTTAGTACCCGAAATCAATAAAGAACTTATAAAACTCAGCACTGAAAACACAAACAATCCACTTTAAAAAAGGGCAGAAGACATGAATAGACATTTTTCCAAAGAAGATATCCAGATGGCCAACAGACACATGAAAAGATGCTTAACATCACTCATCATCAGGGAAATACAAATCAAAACCATGATGAGATACCACCTCACACCTGTCAGAATGACTAAGTCACAGCTTCCCATCCTGGCAAGGATGTGGAGAAAGGGGAACCCTCTTACACTGTTGGTGGGAATGCAAGATGGTACAGCCACTCTGGAAAACAAAAACAGTATGGAGTTTTCTCAAAAAGTTAAAAATAGAGCTACCTTAGGACCCAGCAATTGCACTCTTAGGTATTTCCCCAAAGGGTTCCAAAGTACAGATTTGAAGGGGTGCATGCACCTGGATGTTTACAGCAGCAATATCTGCAACAGTTAAACTATGGAAAGAGCCCAAATGCCCAACGACCAATGAATGGATAAAGAAGTGGTACATACATACAATGGAATATTACTCAGTCATAAAAAGAATGAAATTTTGCCATTTGCCACAAGGTGGCAGAGCTAGAGCATATTATGCTAGGCGAAATAAGAGAAAGACAAATACCATATGATTTCACTCACATATGGAATTTAAGAAGCAAAAAAATTGAACATATGTGAAGGGGGGAAAAAAAGCAAAAAAGAGAGTGAAAGAAACCATAAGAGACTCTTAAGGATAGATAACAAGCTGAGGGTTAATGGAGGAGGTGGGTGGGTGATGGGCTAGATGGGTGGTGGGTATTAAGGAGGACACTTGTTATGAGCACTGTGTTTTATAAATAAGTAATGAATCACTAAATTCTACCCCTGAAACCGATTTTATACCATATGTTAATTAACTAGAATTTAAATAACAATATTAATCAATTAATTTAAAAAAATTTTTAAAGGATTATTTTCAACATTTGGGGTGGGAGAAGTTAGGGTTAACATAGGATTGCCAGATTTAGCAAATAAAAATACAGGACACCCAGTTAAATTTGGATTTCAGAAGTATGTCCCATTCAATGTTTAGGATATATGAAAAAAAGTTCATTGTTTATCTGAATTCAAATTAACTTGGTGTCCTGTATTTTACCTTGTAACCTAAGAAAAAAGAACTAAATAGGCTTAAATCCAGTTCTATTATGTTTTTATTTGTTTTTGATTTTGAATTTTTTTAGGCAACAGGTAAAAGGGAAGTAGGACATAAAAGCTTTTCTGGCACGTTTAAACCAAAGGAATATTTTATTTAGAGTTAATGGATAGTTAAAGCTCTGAAAACATAAACTCTATTTCCAAAGCTATTTTGTTATAATGTGATCACTAAAATAAAGAATAACTCCAAGGTCGGTCATGGTATGCAGATGTTTTGTAAATGATATTCTGTCTCCTCCCTTCACCCTAAGAAGAACAACCCCCAGTAAAGTCCTTGGAGCAAAACTAATCTGATATGAAATATTGAAAAAAATATATATATGGCTTTTACTACCTGCCAGGTATAAGTCAACAAGGCCACAATCCCTAGCACCTTCTTGAAAGCTATTAAAATAGTGTCAATATTTACTTGCACCTCAAAGTGGAGTTTAATATAAGTGTTCAAAGTCAGGTAGAAAAATAAGAGAAGCTATCATTTTCCCTTAGAACCCAGGCTTCATTCAGAAGGTTATTTTCTTATAATGACTGAATATTAATTCCCCTATGTGTCTGGTACTGTGCCACGCCAGATTTTCTTTAGGTCTCCCTGGAGTATAGACTAGTTGATGAGACATTACTAGGATATGACCAATACATCTTGTAACAAGGGTATGCATAGTTTAAAGAGGTGATTCCTCCTTCCTGACCTAAAAGCCAGTTAGAAAATTCACGGGTGGGGGCCTGAGTGGCTCAGTTGGTTGAGCGACTTCCTTCACCTCGGCTTAGGTCATGATCCCAGACTCCTGGGATTGAGTCCAGCATCGGGCTCCCAGCTCCATGGGGAGTCTGCTTCTCCCTCTGACCTTTTCCCCTCTCACGCTCTATCTCTCTCTCATAAATAAAGAAAATCCTTTAAAAAAAGAAAGAAAGAAAGAAAATTCATGCGTAGGGGCTCCTGGGTGGCACAGCCTGTATCAGGCTCCCTGCTTGGAGGGGAGCCTGCTTCTCCCTCTCCAGCCTGCTGCTCCCCCTGCTTGTGGTCTCTCTCCCTCTCTCTCTGTCAAATAAATAAATAGAATCTTTTTTAAAAAAGATTTTTAAATCTTTTTTTAAATCTCTCTGTCAAATAAATAAATAGAATCTAAAAAGATTCTTTTTAGATTCTATTTATTTATTTGACAGAGATCACAAGCAGGCAGAGAGGCAAGCAGGTGGGGGGGACAGACTCCCCGCTGAGCAGAGAGCCTGATGTAGGGCTCCATCCCAGGACCCTGAGATCATGACCTGAGCCAAAGGCAGAGACTTAACCACTAAACCACCCAGGCACCCCAAATAAAATTTTTTTTTAATATTGACATGCAAAACCAAAATCATGTCCATGTTGTAAACAACTTGCAGGTCACAGTTTTTTTCTGTGGTGAACACTTTGGTTTTGTACAAGTAGGGAAAATAACCAAGATTCTTCCATTCTCAGGGCATTGCCAGGGCAGGCTCTCTAGGCTGGTTCGGTTTGGTGTGTGGAATCCCTAGCTCAGCCTATATCCCTAATCCAAACCCAGGCAAATCACCATGCAGGGAGAGAACGCCATTCTCCCGAAAGCAGTGGTCTAGCTCAAGCACAGCACAATCACCTGTGGTGTTTGTAAAGCTACAGGTGCTCAGGTTTCATCCAAGACTACCCTAAGGGTACCAAAAATTTTATTTGGGGAAAAAAAGACTCCCCAGGAAATTCAGATGCACAGTCTCAGTAAAGAACATCACATCACCTAGCCAGATGACTCAAATCACATTAGGCTGCATTCACATTAGGGCTAAACAGGATGTTCATCCCTCCTGAGGTTGTCTCCCCTCCAAGTGACTAAAAAAATAAACTCACAAGGCTGATCTGGTTCATCTTTAGTGTTATTTCACGGACAAAAATACTCTGAGAATGCTCAATTTTCATCCCAGTTGTTTGCTGAGGCCATGGCAAAGCCCTTCCAAGTACAAGGGAACACTCAACAGCTTATAAAATAGCTTTAACCTTTCAGGAGACAAAAGAAAAAAAATTAGGGAGGGAAGATGATCTCTTTTTTTAAAGATTTTATTTATTTATTTGACAGAGAGAGAGTACAAGTAGGCAGAGCAGCAGAGGGAGAGGGAGAAGCAGACTCCCTGCTGAGCAGGGAGCCCGATGTGAGTCTTGATTCCAGAACCCTAGGATCAGGCAGCTGCTTAACCAACTGAGCCACCCAGGTGCCCCGGGAAGATGATCTTTAAATGCGTGCCTTAGACATGAGCTCATGAACTATGATCAAGGTAAAAATACATTACACTCAGATTTTGCTGGTTTAGTATATAAAGGAGGCAGAAAGAGAAGGGTATTCTTTTTGTTATAAAAAATTGAAAATGAAGGGTAAGTTCTCTCCCCAAGTTCACCAGTTACCCACGTGTGACTCAGTAAATAATTTGCTCCCTTGGGGCGCCTGGGTGGCTCAGTGGGTTGAGGTCTCTGCCTTTGGCTCCGGTCATGATCCCAGGGTCCTGGGATTGAGCCCCGCATCGGGCTCTCTGCTCAGTGGGTAGCCTGCTTCCCTCTCTCTCTCTGCCTGCCTCTCTGCCTACTTGTGATCTCTGTCAAGTAAATAAATAAAATCTTTAAAAAATAATAATAATTTGCTCCCTCAATGTTTAGATGACTGCACTCTCTGAAGAAAACTATTTACTTGAAATTCAATATGATAGCCAACATATTATACTACAAATACTGCACGTTTAAAAAAAAAGACATTTTAGATCAGTACAATATTCTCAATCTTGCCTGCTTTATATTTTTAAAACATGCAGCCCTGTGGCTCAACCTCCATTTCTCCAGGGCAAAGTCAATTCAGAAACCAATCCCTTCAACAGCTAGATACAAAGGACAGGATCAATAAAGGAATGACAAGTACTCCAATTGCTTCTATTAGCTCACAAAAGAAAAAAAAAAAGATTTCATTTACACTCAGGTTTTCCTGCACAATGCAGTAAAATCAAGTATTGATGCTGTCATATATGAATGCTGAACCTCATGCCCTCTCCAAATCTTACAGCAATGGTTTACCCTTACATTGTCATGAAGACCCCTTCATGAAAGTTAATGAAAGCTGAGGAATCCTCACCCCATTAAAAAAGGCACATATGCAGATGTTCATAGTAACATTATTCATAATGGTCAAAGAGTGGAAACCACCCAAAATCTATCATTCGAGTACAGATATACCAAAATGTGGTATATCAATACAGTGGAATATCACTCAGCTAAAAAAGGAATGGTGTACTGATGCAATGTGGATGACACTTGAAAACATTATGCTAAATGAAAGAATCTAGTCACACAAAAGACCATATGTTATATGACTCCATCTATACGAAATGTCCAGAACAGGCAACTTAACAGAGATAGAAAGTATATTTGTGCTTGTCTAGATTAGTGGCTAGGTGGGTTGAGCAGAAATGGGGAGTGACTGCTGATGTGTACAGGCTTTTTTGCTGAGGTAATGAAGATATTGTAAAATTGATTGTGGTAATGGTTGCACAGCCATGAACACACTTAAAAACCACTCAATTGGGGCACCTGGGTGGCTCAGTGGCTCGGGTCATGATCTCAGGGTCCTGGGATCGAGCCCCGCATCGGGCTCTCTGCTCGGCGTGGAGCCTGCTTCCCCCTCTCTCTCTGCCTGCATCTCTACTTGTGATCTATCTGTCAAATAAATAAATAAAATCTTTTAAAAAAAACCACTCAATTGTGCACTTTAAATGATGTATTGTATGGTATGCAAGTTATATATCAATAAAGATGCTATTTAAAAATCATTAGAATACATATAGTGACTAATATTTCCCAAATAATTTCTGATGGTTCACCAAGGCCCTGAAACCCATCTACAGGTACACTGGTGTCCAAGACTCAGGGTCAGTAACTCCTGATCTACAGAAATAAGAATCATCATCCTATTTGCTTTGTTCTACATTTGAGTTTTATTTCAGCTTCCCCTACCACAACTATCAAACCTATGCCTCCTACTTTTTAAGATCACTATTTCCACCTATTAGATCACATGACCACAGTATTTTTCAATATTGATTCATTACATCTAATAGGTGAGACAAGACTGATACACAAATAACAACGTACAAAACAGAAGGTGAATCTTGCTTTTAAAAAGCCAGGGATGATCAGCAAGGAAGAATGATTAAAGGAAAGCTTCTTGACAGAGGTGGGTATTTAATGTTCAGTTTAAGCTTGAAGAATAGGTAGGATATGAACATGCAGAGAAGGAGTAAGGAGAATTTCAGAGGAGAGCAGAATCAGGGATGTTGCAGAATAGTTCCTAGGAACCATGAAGAGAGGCCTTACTGTCAAGCTCAAGATCCTGGACTTTAATCGATAGGCTCTAAGAAGCCAAGGAAGGCTGCTGAGTACTATAGTTATCTTATCAAAGCCGTATATTAAGACTGTTCAGTAATATGTGGGAGTATGTGTAAGGCAGAAAAACTGAAAGCAAGGAAACAAATAGGGAGCCTATTAACAATAGTATGAAGAAAAACAAAAAGTATGAAGAGACGAAGAAAAAAAATAGTACAAAGGAAAAGTTACAGTATGATTTAGAGAACGACATCTTGACCCAGCAGCCATTTTAAAAAGTTAAGTCACCCACGGAAAAAACGAGTGCTTTGATATTGCAGTAGCTACTCATTTAAGGTGCTGCCAATATACAAACCAGCTGTAGTTCATCATGGTACGTATTTCCCTTGAAAAAACCCATCTACAACATGAGTTTTGAGATCTCCTCAAGACAGAATTTTAACATTACTTTTTTGGCTATTTGTGAGATTTTACGTGGCTGTTTGTGGGATTAGGAGGGGGCGCCAGAGATTCCTTTAGGTTCCCTTTGCTCCTGTTTCCACAGGAAACATTTGAGGTTCTGTAACTTTACAAAAATGAATCCTGATAAGAGTTGGATGGTAAGCTTCCACGTAACCAACAAAACCCAAACTCCAAGACTAAAAGACCTTAGACAAAATGACATATTTGCAGTAGCAAACAGTAAACGGTCAGAGAACTGGTTGAGCGCAACATAATTCCCTTGAAATTGCTTTATTTCTATTTGTGCGCCCGAGGTGATTCTTGGCAGGGCAAAACCTTGGGCAGCAACCATTTCTGGGTTATAGACCAGCAACCCTCTGGGTCATAGACCACAGACAGCGTGGGCGAGTTTACAGCCTGGAACGGCTGAGGTTTAGTATTCCCTCGGAAGAGACTAAGAGGGAGCCATGAGCTACTTCAAAGTATCCCTCCTTTAGTGGCAGAGCATTTGACTGCAAAGTATCTCTCCTTTTACAGGGCGATGTTAAACACAGGGACTAGGAAAGACAAGGTTGGAGGCCCGAGTCACGTGACACCTTGCCCTGCCCTATCCCCTCAAACTAGTTTCCCAGAGCCCAAGACGTTAACCCTTAGCCCTTTTACTTCCAGTCCCTGGCCCCTCCTCCCCCGCCTAGAAACATCCTCCACGTCCCCTATCCCTTTAGATCTCCGCTCACTTGTCCCGGATGATGGTCTGCAGCTCCCGGATCTGATCATTCATAGGCAGCAGTTTAAGCTGCGACCCGATCTGCTGGGAGAATTCGCGGTCCCCCAGAAGAGATTCGCTGGTTGGTGCGTCCCAGTTGCCACCGCCACCGCTGCTCTCTGAGTTGAGGCTGGCCACGCCGCACACCGGACGACCCAGCTCGGTTGGTATGCTGGAATGAGCATACCCTGCGAGGAGAGTCGGCATTGTCTTGGAGGCGCTGTTTCCCCCGGGTTGGTCTGACATCAGGTCGCCGGGTCGGAGCGGCTCAGAGCTTCGGGTAGAGACAGAGTTTGCTTTCTGGTTATGACGAGGCGTGGAGTCCGAACACCGTAAGTCCATAGTCATACACCAGGCCCCGGGCTGTCCCTGCAGCTACTGACCCTAAGGCTAGAGGAGAGCGAGGAGAAGGGCCGATGCTCACCGGCTCTCCGGTTCGTCCAGGACGTTTCCAAACTCTTAACCGGGGTTTCCCCCTCTTACCCCCGCCCCCTTCCCGGCCCCCGTAGGTTCCCCTGGGCGCGTTACGTCCCTGCCCCGCCCACGCCGGACGTACAGCCTGCCTAGCTAGACCCTATTGGCTCCTCTCCCTGTTACTCTCTGGCGAAATTGCTTGTAACCCTTTGATCACCCGGCTGCGTGGGTTCCCGCACCTTATTCAGGCGGCCGGGACGAGGCCAGGGGTGCTTGGTTGCAGGGTCTTCCGGGAGCCCTTAGGGGTTCTGCATGCAAAACTTTGGGGGCGTGGTAGAGCCAGAAAAATCTGGGAGTGGAGAATGATAAAATGATTACGTATAGAAGGCCCACTGGTTTTAGACTTTGTGTCTTGGCCGAGAAATTACACTTCAAAAAACGGCATCTTCACTTAGCTTGTCTGTGTAACCAAAAGGAGAAGTAAAAAGCAAAAAGCTGCTGAAGAGCCCGCCTTCTACTAGACTGTTCTACAAACTGCAGCTTCCCAAGTGTGCTTGACCACTAGAATTTTCCTTGTCTTTATTCGTTGGGACCTACATTGAACAGTTACGATGGGGATTCCGACAGCATTTCAGATCCACGACCACTTTGTTTATTTTAAGTACTTGGAAAGACACTTCTTTGAATCTTTTGGGAAAGAAGGTCCAGGCAGCAGTACTTCTCAACACCAGTGTATATTAGAACAAATGAAGAGCTTGTTAAAATGCAGGTGCTCATGGCCTGCCTTTGAGATTCTGATCCAGTAGACCTGAGAAAGGATCAAAGAATCTTTGTTTTTAACAAGGAACCCAGCAATTATGACCTTTTTTAAAAAGAGCAGGCTGTAAGAAAGTGATTTACAGGCTTCCTTTTTAAAGAACTATAATGTGAAAGTCAGACACCTGCTAATTCTGCTAAAGAAAACTATTGAGCGGCATTTAACAAGTCCCTTTCCCTCTGTGGACTTGCCTCTCCCCATCTATAAGTGAGATGCACTAACTATTGGACTCCTAACTGTTCTTCCAATTTTGACATTCTGTAATTCTATTTTGCTTTCCAAAAAACCCAATTCTTAAAATTCCCTTTTCCACAGAGTCACATAAGCAACACATGAGAGATCAGAGTAACATAAGTAACAGATAACAAGGCTACCCAGGCCTTTCTTTGGTGGGACTTGTGCCTTGATCTGGCTCTCTGTTTTCAATTTTTTGTTTGTTGTTTTGGTATTCGTATTAATGGTATTTTTATCCCTTTGTTTCACTCCTATTTTTTCTGCTTTGTTCCTGACCCTCTATGTCAGTACACTATTAGCTATAATTATAGAAAGTTTAAATTTGATTGGATGAAAGGCATTGCAGCCTAGAATTGTAATCCAGTCACTTTTGAAAGCTTATGTATTTGTCCACCTTGCACTGCATGTAGTTCAAAGGGTCTCTGGGTTTAAAAGACAAATCTGGCTACTTTGCCAATGGGTGCTCTAAAGGAAAACACTACAGTACAGTATTGTTTCGTTATCAGTAATTTAAATGAACTAATGAATCTAAAATGGTATCGTGAGATGTTCCAGGACTAAAACTGTACTGTAGTCATTTTTGTCTAGTTTCTTATCAGGCAAATGGCTTTGTTCTCAAGGCCACAGAATATGAGTTAGGACAGTACGACTGCTAGTGTGTCTTGTGTTTTCACTCTTATAGGAAATATCCATACATACACTTACCTATGTTAACCAGTAATCATTAGAAAACCTATGTATGTAGTTACTTAAGAAGCTATTAAAGCACAATTCACTAATGAGTAGATAATGACACCTAAAGTTTGGTACTTTGTAATTTACAAAACACTTCTATACATTCTCTCACTTAATTTACTTAATTTTCCAAAAAAAAAAAAAAAAAAAGCTGGAGGTTTACCAAGCCCCATTTAGAGATCTTATCTGTGTGATTCTTTTTCTTAAAGTGACTTGTCCAAAGTCACACATCCAAAAAGTAGCAGAGCCAGGACAGAAACCCCAGTCTTTTGACTTCAGATGCAACCTTCTTCACACATACTGACAGAACCATGAAATCATTTGGTTAACAAATACTAACTGAGCCCTTACTATTTGCCAGGAACATTGCTATGTGCTGGAATAGATACACAGTAAAATGAGTGACATCCTCCATGGTGGTAGAGGTCAGGGATAGTATGGATCTTTGAAAACCAAAGGACAAAATTAAGCAGCATGGAAACCTAAACCGAAAACGCTAATAACAGAATTGACAAATTTGAATTTAGCTCTCTTGCTCACTTTTTTTTTAAAGATTTTTATTTATTTATTTGACAGACAGAGATCACAAGTAGGCAGAGAGGCAGGCAGAGAGAGAGGAGGAAGCAGGCTCCCTGCGAGGGAGAGAGCCCGATGTGGGACTCGATTCCAGGACCCTGGGATCATGACCTGAGCCGAAGGCAGAGGCTTCAACCCACTGAGCCACCCAGGCGCCCCTCTTGCTCACTTTTTTTATGAAGGCATGAAACCAGATAAAGCAGAAGCTGGAAAATTCTCCTGTAGTGAGATGACTGTAAACTTCATTTTAGGTTGTGAGCTCTAAATTTGATATATCCCTAAAAATTATGGGAAGCAACAAACCAATTGCTTGTGTCAATAGAAATCCTTTATGTACATCTACATAGTACCTTTAGAAAGCACTTTAAAGTTTTTTTGATTTATTTATTTGATAGGCAGAGATCACAAGCAGGCAGAGAGGCAGGCAGAGAGAGAGAGAGGGAGAAGCAGGCTCCCTGCTGAGCAGAGAGCCCGATGTGGGGCTCGATTCCAGGACCCTGGGATCATGCCCTGAGCCGAAGGCAGAGGCTTTAACCCACTGAGCCACCCAGGCACCCCTAGGAAGCACTTTATATAGAGGTTATCTCATTCAACATTGTGGAGTAGTGAGGCTCAGTATTACAATTTCTGTTTTACAGGTGAGAAAATTAAGACTTAGGAAACTAATTTAGAGTTACATCATGAATAGAGTTGGGAGAAGGCAAAAGAGAATTCATATTAATATAATCTCTATTTTCTATGCAGTATGCTTTAGTTACCTCGTTTAAATCTTTCAACAACCTGAGGAGGAAGGCTATATTTGTTATCTATTTGTTATCTGATATTTACTGATAACAACACAAATGTAATGAGATTAACTTGACACTGTCACACAGGTAGTAAGTGCAAGAGCAGAGATTTTTTTTTTAAGATTTTATTTATTTGTCAGAGAGAGAGAGAGAACGTGCACAAGCCAGGGGAGCGGCAGGCAGAGGGAGAAGCGGGCTCTCTGCTGAGCAAGGAGCCTGATGGAGTACTATCCTGGGATCCTGGGACCGTGACCTGAGCCGAAGGCAGACACTCAAACGACTGAGCCACCTGGTCGCCCCAGAAGCAGAGATTGGAACGAAAGGTCAATTTGACTGTTCCTATAACCCAGGTCCTCAAATTTGTCCAAGTTATATTCCTCTACTATAGACCACACTTTATGTTTGTACTAGATAGTATCTCACCTGAAATACCAGATTAAACCTATGAACCAAAAATTGTACTATATGACTGAACTGGGAGATCCTGATATAATATGTTAATACATAGTTCTCAGATGAACTCTTTGACAATCCCTTTGTGCCCTATGCTCCAAGGATTCTTTAATTCAAGTTGACTTTGGTGATGCTTAAGCTATTGCATTATTTTACATTTTTAAAAAGATTTTATTTATTTGACAGAGAGAGAGAGAGGTAGCAAAATGGCAGGCAGAGGGGAGAGGGAGAAGCAGGCTCCTGGCTGAGAGGAGTCCCATACAGGGTTTGATCCCAGGACACTGAGATCATGACCCGAGCCAAAGGCAACTACTTAACCAACTGAGCCACCCAGCTGCCCCTGCATTGTTTTTTTAAATGTCTTATGAAGAAAAATTTTAATTAAAAGGATAGCCAATGTTCTGAACAAATACTGTGGTTTGTTTCTCTCCAAATAGCTGCAACAACTTTTAGATGTATGCCTTGGTTCTATGACTTCCAATAATCTCAAAATCTCTATTTGGGTATCTTTTCAAATGTGTACCTTTTTTTGCCATTTACTCCTCCTCCTTTCAAAATTTTTGAGTCGCTTTTAAAATACATATTTACCTGATGATTCACAGACCTGTACCCCTGGGGCAAATAATACATTATATGTTAATAAAATAATTTTTAAAAGAGTACTTATTACTCTAATTTGGAATAATAAAAATGTACATATTTACAGCCTTTTGCAGTTAGTTTACTTGTAAGTACAAAGACCCTCCTGTGGAGCTTAAACAATTTCTGGTAAGGTGTATGGGGCAGGGAAGGCAGATCTTTTATAAAGAATTACTCCCTGTTCTAAGAAAGAAAATACCTTGTATAAGAGGTATAAAATAGAACCTGTTAATATGATGTATTAATAACCAAGGTGTCTTGTTTTTTTTAAGATTTTTTTTTATTTGAGAGAGAGAGAGAAGGAGAGGGAACATGAGCAAGTGGTAGGGGGCAGAGGGAGAAGCAGACTCCTGCCTGAGCAGGGAGCCCGAAGTGAAGCTCCATCCCAGTTCCCTGGGATCATGACCTGAACCAAAGGCAGATACTTCACCGACTAAGCAACCCAGGCACCCTGAGGTGTCTTTTTTCATGCTTTGTTGATTTTTTATATTATATACTTTGAAACGTTTCTATTTTTCTTTTGTGTAAATTCTAAAGGTATTTTTTTCTAGTTACCTTGGGACTTATTTAACACATTTTTTAACAGTATGGTTTAAATTGATAACAACTTTAATTTTAATCACATATAAAAACTCTACACTTTAACTTCTCCTGCCCCACTTTAAGTTATTGTCACAATTTACATTTATTCCTATTATGTATCGTTAAATGTATTTTATTTATAGTTATTTATAATAATTTTCTTTTTTTAAGATTTTTATTTATTTATTTGACAGAGAGAGTGAGAGACACAAGCAGGCAGAGCAGTAGAGGGAGAGGGAGAAGCAGGCTCCCCAGTGAGCAGGGAGCCTGATGGGGGGCTGGATCCCAGGACCCTGAGATCATGACCTGAGCCGAAGGCAGTCGCCCAATCAACTGAGCCACCCAGGCGCCCCAATAATTTTCTTTTTTTAAGTAAGTTCTATGCCCAGTGTGGGGTTGAACTCATGATCCTGAGATCAAGAGTCACATGCTCTACTGACTGAGCCAGCCCGGCACTTCTATAATAATTTCCTTTTAATGTTTATATTTGAATTTAAATTCATTTACTCACCACCATTATACTAATGCAGTGTTCTTTCATTTGTCTATATATTTACCTTTACCAGTGAGTTTCATATTTTCTTACTAGTGTTGAGTAGCTGCTTAGTGTCCCTTTATTTCAACTTGAAGAACTCTCTTCAGCATTTCTTAAAAAGCAGGTCTAGTGGTGATTTAGTCCCTCAGATTTTGTTTGTACAGTCTTTATCTCTCTTTCATTTTTTTCCTTCCAAGTTTGTATTTAAATTCCAGTTATTAACATACAGTGTAATACTAGTTTCAAGTGTCGGATTCAGTGATGCATCATTTACATACAACACCCATTGCTCATCACAAGTGCCCTCCTGAATAGCCATCACCCAATTAACACATCCCCCCACCCATATCCCCTCTGGCAACATTCAGTTTGTTTCCTAGAGCTAATGCGATCCTCTCGCTATTTCCCCCCATGTTTATCTGTTTTGTTTCTTAACTTCCACATATAAGTGAGATCATATGTTATTGGTCTTACTCTGACTGACTGATTCTGCTTAGCAGAATATTCTCTAGTTCTATCCACATTGTTACAAATGACAAGATTTCATTCTTTTTTGTGACTGAGTAATATTCCATTGAATATATATACCACTCCTTCTATATCCGTTCATTAGGCCATGGATACTGGGGCTCCTTCCATAATTTCCCTGTTGTTGATGATGCTGCTATTAACATAAGGGTGCACGTATCCCTTCAAATCAGTACTTCTGTATCCTTTGGGTAAAATACCTAGGAGTGTAACTGCTGGATCTTAGGGAGGTTACATATTTAACTTTTTGAGGAACCTCCATACTGTTTTCCAGAGTGACTTCACCAGTCTGCATTCCCACCAACAGTGTAAGAGGGTTCCCCTTTCTCTGCATCCTTGCCAACGTCTGTTGTCTCCTGACTTGTCAGTTTTAGCCATTCTGACAGGTGTGAGGTGATACCTCATTGTAGTCCTGATTTGTATTTCCTTGGTGATAAGTGATGTTGTGCATCTTTTCATGTGTCCGTTGGCTATCTGGATGTCTTCTTCAGAAAAATGTCTATTTATGTCTTCTGCCCATTTTTTTAAACTGGATTATTCAGGTTTGGGGTAATTGAGTTTTATAAGTTCTTTATATATTTTGGATGCTAACCCTTTATCAGATATGTCATTGCAAATATCTTCTCCCATTCCACTGATTGTCTTTTAGTTTTGTTGATTGTTTCCTTCACTGTGCAAAAACTTTTTATCTTGATGAAGTCCCAATACTTTATTTCTGTTTTTATTTCCCTTGCCTCAGGAATGTTGGTAATGAGAAGGTGCTACAGCTGATGTCAAAGAGGTTACTACCTGTGTTCTCCTCTATATTTTTATTATTTCCATTTCACATTTATGTCTTTCATCCATTTTGAATTGATTTTTGTGTGTGGTGTGAGAAAGTGGTCCGGTTTCAGACTTTTGCATATCGCTCCCCAGTTTTCCCAAAACCATTATTTGAAGAGATAGTCTTTTACCACTGAATATTCTTTCCTGCTTTGTCGTAGATTAGTTGACAATATAGTTGTGGATCCATTTCTGGGTTTTATATTTTCTTCCATTAACCTATATATCTATTATTGTGACAGTATCATACTGTTTGGATCATTACAGCTTTGTAATAAAACTTTAAGTCTGGAATCATGATGGCTCCAGCTTTGCTTTTCTTCTTCAAAATTGCTTTGGCTATTCAGGGTCTTTTGTGGTTCCATACAAATTATAAGATTATTTGTGCTAGCTCTATGAAAACTGCTGTTAGTATTTTTTTAAAGATTTTATCCATTTATTTGATATACAGAGATCACAAGTAGTCAGAGAGGCAGGCAGAGAGAGAGGAGAAAGCAGGCACCCCACCAAGCAGAGAGCCTGACGCGGGGCTTGATCCCAGGACCCCGAGACCATGACCTGAGCTGAAGACAGAGGCTTTAACCCACTGAGCCACCCAGGTGTCCCTGCTGTTAGTATTTTGATTGCAATTGCATTGAATGCCTTTAGTAGTATAGACATTTTAACAATGTTTATTTTTTCCAACCCATGAACATGGAATGTCTTTCCATTACTTTGTGTCATTTTCAGTTTATTTCATCAGTGTTTTCTAGTTTCAAGAGTACAGATCTTTTGCCTCTTTGGTTAAGTTTATTCCTAGATATCTTATGGTTTTTGCTTCAGTTGCAAATGGGATGGATTCCTTGATTTCTTTTTCTACTGCTTCTTTATTGGTATATAGAAATACAACAGATTTCTGCATGTTGATTTTGTATCCTATGACTTGACTGAATTCGTGTATCAGTTCTAGCAATTTTTTGGTGGAGTCTCTTGGGTTTTCTACATAGAGTATCATGTCATCTGCAAACACTGAAAATATCACTTCTTTCTTGCCAATTTGGATGCCTTCTATTTCATTTTATTGTCTGTTTGTGGAGGCTAGGATTTCCAGTACTATGTTAAAATAACAATGGTGAGAGTGATCATCCCTGTCTTGTTCCCAACCATAGAGTATTGAGGATGATATTAGCTGTGGTTTTTTTGGTATGTGGCCTGTATGATGTTGAGGTATGTTTCTTCTATTCCTATATGGTGGAGGGTTTTTATCATAAATGGATGTTGTACTTTATCAAATATTATTTCTGAATTGATTGAAAGGATCATATGGTTCTTATCCTTTCTTTTATTAATGTGGTGTATCACATTCATTGATCTGTGAATATTGAATCATCCTTGAAATTCAGGAATAAATCCCTCCTGATCATGGTGAAAGAGTCTATTAATGGACTGTTATGTTCAATTTGCTAGTATTTTATTGAGAATTTTGTATCCATGTTCATTAGGGATATTGGTCTGTAGTTCTCTTTTTTAGTGAAGTCTTGTCTGGTTTTGGAACCAGGGTAATGCTGGCCTAGTAGAGTTTAGAAGTTTTCCTTCCATTTCTATTTTTTGGAATAGTTTGAGAAGAATAGGTATTATCTCTTCTTTAAATGCTTGGTAGAATTCCCCTGGGAAGCCAGCTTGCCCTGGACTTCTGTTTGTTAGGAGACATTTGATTACTGATTCAATTTCTTTGGTGTTTATGAGTCTGTTCAAGTTTTCTATTTCTTCTTGTTTCAGTTTTGGTAGTTTATATGTTTCTAGGAATTATTCCATTTCTTTCAGATTCCCCTATTTTTTCACATATAACTTTTCATAATATTCTCTTATATTGTTTGTATTTCCATATTGTTGCTTATGATTTTTTCCTCTCTCATTTGTGATTTGATAATTATTTAGGTCATTTCTCTTTTATTTTTGATAAGTCTGGCCAGGAATTTATCAATGCTATTAATTTTTTTAAGAACCAGCTCATGATTTCATTGATCTGTTCTATTGCGGGGTTTTTTTTTGTTTATATCATTTATTTCTACTGTATTCTTTGTTATTTCCCTTCTTCTGATGGCTTTAGACTTCATTTGTTGTTCTTTGTCTATCTCCCTTAGGTTTAAGTTTACATTTCTTCTTTGAAATTTTTCTTGCTTCTTGAGGTAGGCCTGAATTTGTGGTCTTTCTACATTTTTTCCTGTGGTTGACTTCAAGCTTCCTAGATTTGTGGTTGGAAAAGATGCATGGTATGATCTCAGTCTTTTTATATTTGTTGATGCCTGATTTGTGACCTAATATGGGATCTATTCTGGAGAATGTCCCATGTGCACTTGAGAAGAATGTATATTCGGCTCCTTTAGGATGAAATATTCTGAATGTATCTGTTAAGTTCATCTGGTCCAGTTGTCATTCACAGCCATTGTTTCCTTGCTGATTTTCTGCTTAGATGATCTGTCCATTGCTGTAAATGGGGTGTTAAAGTCCCTTACTATTATTGTATTATTATCAATAATATGTTTGTTATTATGTGTTCCTTTATGTTTGCTATTAAGTGTTATTAAGGATGCTCCCCTTTGGGGTGCATAAACATTAACAATTATTAGAACTTCTTGTTGGATGGACCCCTTTACTCTGATAGACTGCCCTTCTTCATCTCTTGTTACAGTCTTTGGATTAAAATCTAGTTTGTGTGATAGAAGTATTGCTACTCCGGCTTTCTTTTGACTTCCATATGCATGGTAAACTTTTCTCCATCCCCTCACTTTTAATCTGCAGGTGTCATTAGGTCTAAAATGAGTCTCTTGTAGGCAGCATATAGATGGATCTCATTTTTATCCATTCTGACATCTTATTTCTTTTGATTGAAGCATTTAGTCCATTTGCATTCAGAGTAATCCCTGTTATAGATGAATTTAGTGTCATTTTATTACTTGTTTTGTCATTGTTTCTGGAGATTTTCTGTGTTCCTTTCTAGTCTTTGTCACTTTTGGTCTTTCCCACTCAAAAAGTTCCCTTTGATATTTCTTGCAGGGCTAGTTGAGTGGTCACAAACTCCTTTAGTGTTTGTTTGTCTAGAAAACTCTTATCTCTCCTTCTTTTCTGAATGATAGCCTTGTTGGATAGAGTATTCTTGACTGCATATTTTTCCCATTCAGTACACTGAATATATCTTTCCACTCTCTTCTGGCCTGCCAGGTTTTTGTGGAGAGATCTGCTGCTAATCATGTTCATCTTCCCTTGTAAGCTAGGGACTTCTTTCGTCTTCCTGCTTTTAGGACTTTTTTGTTTCTCTCTACATATTGCAAATTTAACTGCAATACCTCTTGGTGTTGGCCTGCTTTTGTTGATTTTGATGGGATTTCTCTGTGCCTCCTGGGTTTGGAAGTCTGTTTCCTCCCCCAGATTGGGGAATTTTTCAGCTCTAATTTCCGCAAATAAAGCTTTTCTCCATTTTCTCTCTTCTTCTTTTCCTTATGGGATTCCTATGATAAGAATCTTACTGTGTTTCATGAGTCACTCTGTTCCCTAAGCCTACTTTCCACATTCAAGATTTTTCTTTCCCTCCTCCTTTCAGTTTCATTATTTTCCATAACTGCATCTTCTGTATCACATATTAATTCCCCTGTTTCTTCCATCCTTGAGGTCATTACATCCAGTCAGTTTTTATCTTACTCATTGTATTTTTTTTTCATTTTTGGCCTGATTGGTTATAAGCTTTTTCATCTCTGTAGTAAGGGTATCCCTAATGTTGTCAATCTTTTTCTCAAGCACAACTAGTATCCTTAAGATTGTTGCTTTAAGTTCTGGCTCAAGCATATTACTTATATCTGTTTCTATTAGATCCTTGGCCATGACCGTTTTTTGTTCTTTCTGATGAATTCCTCTATCTTGACATTTGGTTGAAGTCTCTGTCTTCTCTGTGTTAGGAAAACCTGTATGTTTCCTGCTCTTGAGAGTTGTAGTTTAATGAAGAAGAGGTCATATACTGTCCAGGGCCTGGCACTTCAGGAGGTGTCTCTTGTGTCTGCTATATGCATTCTGCTGCTGTGTTTTGGCTGCTCTATCCCCCAGGTCAATTATCTGCAGTGCTTCTCCTTGCCTGCAGTGGGGGGTGTTTGGACCTTGCCCAAATGTGGCAAGCTTTAACTAGGTGTGCTCTGGTGTGTTGCTAAAAGAGATCTGATGATATTTCTGCTAGAGCTGAAGCTTTGCTGAACTCTATAGTCAGTAGATGTGGTGCATGCAGGGGTTTGTGCTGGTCTTCTAGGGAAAGGGCCCACTGAGCTGGTTCTCAGGGACAATTTGCCTGAGAAAAGCAGTAGTAGCAGAGTATAGCTGGGTAGGACTGATGAAGCAGGTTAGACGGCCAGTATTGGTGCTGTGTTATTTACAGAAGTTTGTTTAAGCTGAGGGATGGGAGAGGAAAATGGTACCAGCCAGCTCCTTTGTCCCTGGTGAGGGGAGTTTCTGCTTGCTGCTGTCAAGGAAGCCCTCCTAGAAGAGAATAATTTCCCCTTATGGTATTAGGTGTTTCTCACATCATTGTTTTCACACTGTCTTTGTCCAGGTTGCTTGCCTGTGTGAAGCAGTGCAGTGCACTTTGTGCTTTATCTCACCCAGCAAGCTGTTTTAAAACTCACAACTTTAGGGACCTAGTGTGTCAGGCACCTATGCTGGTTTTCTGGGTAGGGTTTTGCCATACTGGAACTGATGCAGGTTTGACCCAGAAAGGCAGTCTTACCAGATTGCAGGACCATGGGATTTGAAGCAAAGCACACTAAAGAGCCAGTGTTCAGTTTAGCCAGCCTCAGCAGGTGTCTCTTTGCCTATGCTGATGTGTGGGGAGGGAAATGGCACCCTCCAGCACTTTCCTCCCTGGATGGGCAATGCCACTACACTCAGATGTACTCCAAGAAGAGAATAGTCTTTCCCAACAATATGTCATAAGTAAATCTCACACCACACCCTCTGCCCTCTTGCCCATCCCCCAGCTATCCTGTGATACTCTCTCCAGGAATACTGTAGTGCCCTCTAGGCTCTATACCAACCATGCTGTAGACCTGTAAAACTCTAGTCTTTGAGCTCTGCTGTTTGTAAAAAACTCAAGACAATCAGGCCTTTTAGTTTCCCCAGTCAATGGCTTTGGGGAAGTGTTCTTTGGAACACTGGATCTTTCATATATTACTGCTTCAGAATGTAAAATTATGCAGCAATTCTGAAAAAATCAGTTTGGAAAGGCAGGTTTGTTAACATATACACAAATTATTGCTATGTACACATATTCCCTAAAGAAATGCATGCCTGTGTTTTCATAAAAATTTCTACCCATATACCTATTGTAGCTCTACTTATAATTGCCCCCAAAACTGGACCAAAATTATCCTTAAATTGGTTAATGAATAAACAAACAGTGGTACATCCATTCATTGGAATACTATTTATCAATAAAAAGGAGTAACCTATTATCTTAAATAACAATTTGGTTGAATCTGCAAGGCATTTTTACAGAAAAATGGCACTTTTTATAGAAAAATTGGTTTGGAAAACATTTCCTAACCAATTTTATGATGCCAGCATTACCCTGATACCAAAACTAGACACAGTGAAAACAAACAAAAACACAAAAACCTAAAGGCCAATGTCCCTCATAAATATAGATGCAAAAAGATCTTTAGCAAAATGTTAGCAAATCAAATCCAGCTGTATATAAAATAAATAATACAGCATGACTAAGGAAGGTCTTTTTCTAGGAATTCAAGGCTGCATCAATATTTCAAAATCAATCAATGTAATTCATCATATTAAGATTTTATAGAAGAATTATGTAATATTATAATTTAATATAGAAAAAGCATTTGGCCAAATCCAACACTCATTTAAGATAAAAATTTCCCACTCTAGGAATAGAAGGTAACCTCCTCAACCCAATAAAGGGAATCTGTAAAGAGCCTACATCTAACATTATACTTAGTGGTGAAAAACTGAATATTTTCCCCCAGCATTAAATAGAAAACAATAGAAAATAAGTATGTTTTCTCTCATCTCTTCCATCCAGTGTGGGAATGGAATTCCTAATCTGTGCATTAAGGCTAAAATAAGGGAAATTAAAAACATACAAATTTCAAAAGAAGAAATACAACTGCACTCACTGGCATATGACATGCTTTTCTATTTAGAAAATCTCAAAGAATCTACTAGGGAAAAAAAAAAAAACTCCTAGAACTAGTAAGTGAGCATAGCAAAGTTGCAGAACATATGGTCAGTGTACAAAAATCAATCATATTTCCACATACTTGCAATGAACAATTGGAACCTGAAATTTAAAACACCATAGTCTTTGTAGTAGCTTCAATAACAAATTAAATATGAAGCATAAGTCTAACAGAGACCCAAATAAGAGATTAATGATATTAGTTTTTTATTATAGGATGAAAAGCTGAATAGAACAGTGTCCCAGCTATTACAGAATTTGCAATTTAGTAGGGGACAAATATATGTTTTCAAATAGGCACTGGGTAGTTTTTGACTAATGTCACAAGAAAGGTATTATCAAGGGTTTGTATGAACTTTGAGGAGGAAGAGATTGTACCAAAATAGGAGATTAGGAACCAGAAATTTCATTGCACCTGAAAGGATGGGCAAGGTTCAGGTAGATGGAGGGGCAGAAATTGTGATAGGAAGAGGAATGTTATAAACTCAGTACATAAATGGGAAAATTCATAATTTATGTGGGGAATGGTAAGTAGATCTTACAGAAGCATGAAGTTCTAGTAAGGAATTCTGAAATATAAACTAGAAAGACAGCTTTGGGGAGATTTAATATGCTTCGAATATCAGTGCTACAATTTGGATTGCATTCAGTTTAGAATAGAGAACCAATAAAAGAAAGCATGTGTTTATAATTGTACTCTTACCAAAGTAACAGGAAATAATGTAAATACCCTAAGAGAAAATTCTAAGCTTGCATGGATAGTAGGCATTTGTAGAAGAGTTGCCTAGATAGAGGTTTATAGTGCAGTTGTTACAGTGTCTGTCTCTATGGAAATAGGAGTTGGGGACTCAGCCTGCCAGGGAATTAATACACTATATTTAGAAATTATAAACCCAGAGATAAGTATCTAACTGATGAAGAACCAGAGGGCAAAGCTGGGTGAAGCAGGCATGGGGAGGGAAACTCACTGAAGCAAATTTGGAGAGTTAATTTGATCTAAGAAACAGAGCGGTAGATAGGTGAACAAATGGGCAAAATAGTCATGAATTGGAGCAGAAGTGGGGTCAGTGGTCAGGCAAGATAACCTTGCCTGGGGGCCAAAAAATCTTTTATAACTGAATTCCAATGTATATGGACATACTCATATCCTGTCACTCACCCCAAAACATTATACATTTCAGACATAGTAATCTGTTCAACATCCCCAATCTCATCATTCATTTCAGGCCTTCATGCATTTGCACATGCATTTTCCAGCTTCCCTTAATGTTTGTCCCTCCTTCGGCCATCCTTTCATCCCTTTTCCACCTGGCATACACTCCTCCTTTAAAGCCTAGTTCAAATGTCAAATCCTTGGTGAAGCTTTAGGCACAGTTAGAGGCCCCCTTCCTTGTTCAAAACTCTGTTAGAGCACGTTGTATTGTAGCTATCTTCCTCCTCTCATTAAACCTTGACCTCTTTATGAATTAAGATTCTATCTTATTTATTCTGTATCCATAGTACTTGATATAATGCCTGGAACATAGTATGTAGGAAATTGAATTAATTAATCAATTAACTAGTTCATTTTTAGGAAACCATGGGCTTTAATCTGACTTATTTGAAAAGGGTCTTACTCTAATCATTGATATTAACTCTCACTATGGATGTTACCCTGGCAGTGGAATATGTTATACTCTGTAATCACATTGACTATGGATCATATTGGTTGGTGAAAAATACCAGTGTCTCCAATTTATCAGTTGCAGGGATCAGATAAGAAATATTTATTTCTTTACTTTGTTGCTCTGGTGAACTCTCAGAAAGTTTAGGTGAAAAATCAGTGGTGGGTTATTTGTAGAAAAACAGTAACTCTGAACTGTTGTACATAGGTATGGGCATTCAGTTCCCAGGGCTTCATTTTAGGTCTATAACTGTTCCATACCACAAGGTCCTTGAGACAGCTATGTTGATGTAGGAATTCCAAATGATCCAAACCACGAATAACTTCTTTCTTTAATCAGAGATATGGGTGATTAGAGTGGTAATGATTACCACAGATGCTGAGCTTGGCAGGATAATTCCCTGAAGTCTACATGGAGGTTGTGGCATGAGTCTTAGGAGCCAGGAAATATTCAGGATAAAAGTGATATTGCATGGAATGGTATCTTCTGCATTGCAGAGGAAAGATTTGCTTTTTATATAAAGCCATACATTGGAAAGGATATTCATTTTTGAAGGTTTTTGAGTAACACTTAGGGACTAGTTTAGATATAAATTTTAATGTATTCTGCCTGACCATCTGAGAATAATCTACTGAGGTTAAATTTCCCCTAGAGGGGAAGAAATAAAGATTTTCAAAATAGAATTAGTAGATGGTGACCTTGGCCTATAAGGACCTGATTCCAAAGCCAGTGGAGAGTTTGAGAGACATTTTTTGAAAGCTATTAATGGTATCTTATAAACTTTTGGTTAAGGTATTGAGCACCACAAAAAAGGAGTCTTATTACAAAATAGAGTTCACAATAAAGCCCTAGATATTATGGCATAAGAGGCTGAAGTTTAACTAAAGAGTTTTTGAAAGGCCTTTCTGCCTTCTAGTTGATTCTTTTACTAAAGAGTCCATTTCTTTGGCCTCTAAATGGATTCCATATTAATTATATTGGAAAAGCTGAAGCCAAGGTTTCATGGCATAGACATGGAATGTAGATTTGTTTCCTGAGGGTGAAATATAAGAAGTGCAGAGGTATGACTTCAGTATTGTATTAGGCCAAGTGCAAAAAAACAGAAAATGTGTCTACATATGCAAGAGTCTTTGTTATATAAGGAAGATAATCTTATGTTCTTGCATTAATCTTATGTTCAACAGTTCTTTGTTGCAGCCCTAAGTTTATGAAATAACTTACTCCAAAGCATAAAAAATATAACAAATAAATGTGAAGATTCAGGTCTTCATTGTTTCTGCTGAGAAATTAGCTGTTAATCTTATTGGAGTTTCCCTATAAGTGACAGGTGGTTTTCCTCTTGCTGATTTCAAGATTTTCTCTGTCTTTAATTTTTAGCATTTTTACTATGATATATCTGTTTGTGGGTCTCGTTCAATTTCTCCTACTTATAATTTGTTGAGTTTTCTGGATGTGTAGATTATTGTTTTTTCTTTTTAGTAAATTTGAATTTTCAGCCATTCTTTAAATTTTTTTTCCTCCTGTCTCTTCTCTCCTTGCATTCTCATTATGTGTATATTGGTGTGCTTAGTGGTGTCCCACACTACTCTGAGGTTCTATTCATTTCTCTTCCTTTTTTCCCTTTCTGTTGTTCAGCACGCATATTCTCTATCAACATTTCTTCAAGTTCATTGACTACTTTTTTATTCTAGTTTTAATGTACTGTTGAACCTTTATAATGATTGTAAATTTTCAGTTATTGCACTTTTCAACCTCAGAATTTTTATTTGGTTCTTTTAAGAAATTTTCTTTTTTAAAAGACCTGAACCAGAAGCAGAAACTTAACTGACTGGGCCACCCAGGTGCTCCAGAAACTTTCTCTTTATTGACATTCTCTGTTTGATGGAACACAATCACCATATTCTTCTTTATTTAATCAAATTTTAGTTCAGTTCTATGCATATGTTTATAATGGCTATTTCTAAATCTTATCTGTTTAATCTAATATCTGGTCACTCTCACAGGCAGTTTTTGTTGCCCTTTTTCCCGCCTAATGTTTAGTTCATATTTTCCTGTTTTTTTTTCCCTTTCTTTTTTTTTTTGTGCATGCCTTGTAATTTTTTGTTAGAAAATGGACATTTTAGATAATATATTGTAATAACTCTGGGTACTGTTACCCCTTCCCTGACTTATTACTGTTGTTTCCTTATTTTCTTGTTTAGAGACTGGCTGAGTTGTTTTTAGTGAAGTATGATTCCTCCTCCAGACTCCACAATGTTAAGTCTCTGACTGTGCTTCTTAAGGGAACACAGCTTTGAGTATGTCACAGTCACCTTAGGATAACAGTAGTTCCGGTAGAGTTCTCTGCCACTTATTCCCTGACCACATCCAGCTGTTAAGCTTCTATTGTTTACAACAATGCCTGGGGCATCAATTCTACCACAAACTAATTTAATCAAATTGTGACTTCTTTCAAGGAACAGTTTCTGAGGTCGGTGTTTGATTTTTTTTTTTCTCTTAAATCCAGGAGAGCTCCTTTAAGCTGTCTTATTCCCCAGTTCTCTCCAGCATACTTGCCAGCCTATATTCTATACTATATCTTCATTAGATTCACAAATTTCCTCCCAAATCCCCTTACTACAATCTCTGCTTTTTTTGAGAGCATTCTTAGGTTTAAACATCTGTATGCTCTGTTGCAAATGAAGTCAATTCCTTTGGGAAAAGACTGAGAACTGTTTTACAGCCTGCTTCTGCTCCTCTTTGCTCATGCCAAAATCTCTGAGCTGGGGCTGTGAAGCCAGTAGTGGGGACAATGTGGAGATTCTCTGAGTGACACACTCACTCTAGGAGCTGATGCTCAGTGGAGGGGTGTCAGTAGTCTGACAGTAGTCAGCTTACCTCTCCTGATGTCAGAGGAAGAGCTGTCAGAGCTCCAAAACTCTGTGCCATGCTCATGCCCAAGGTAGAGCCTCTATTTAATGATGGATGTTGTACAGAAGAGACTCCCTACCTCTTGACCATGGTTGTCTAAGACGTGGCCCTAACAATTGGTAAGTGGGGGCAGGATGGAAAATCCTACTTCTGAGTAAAATGCCTTCCAGTTAGAAACTGGGGTGAGAGGGAGTCATGTATTCTCAGCTGTAGCAGTCTGGAGTGAAGTCCCCACTTTGCTGACCTGGAAAGTGGAGAGAGAAAAAGCAGTCCTGATTCACACCACAAACTCTTGCCTTTGTTTCTTAATTTTGAAGATTTTCTTGGTTAAATGTTTATTTGCTGTTTGCTCTTACGAACATTTCCAGAGGCTTAGACATTTTTTTAAAAATAATTTTTACTGTGTTCACTGGAGAGCAGGTTAGCAGAGCAGCTCACACTGTCATGCCACAAGTAAATTTTTCAGAGTTTTGACTAAGCTTCATCCTTTCTTTTTTGTCTATATCCACTCCCTTGATTTCACGCAGTCTTATTGCTTTAAATATCAACTATACATTGATATTGCTTTAAATATCAACTATACATCTCCTGCAAGAGCCTTTCCCTCTAAATTTGTTTCATATATCCAACTTCCTAGCTGATATCTCCACTTGGATATCTAATAGGCATCTCAAACTTAACATATCCAAAATTGAACTATTGATGTGTGTCTCATCCTAAAACCCACTTTTTCACAGTCTTCACTGTCTTAATAAATACAAATTCTAATCTCCCTGTTGCTTTGGTCAGAAATCTTGGAGTCAGTCTTTTTTTTTTCTTAAAGATTTTTATTTATTTATTTATTTGGCAGAGATCGCAAGTAGGCAGAGAGGCAGGCGGCGGCGGGGGGGGGGGGGGGCGGAGAAACAGGCTTCTTGCTGAGCAGAGAGCCTGATGTGGGGCTTAATCCCAGGACCCTGGGATCATGACCTGAGCTGAAGGCAGAGGCTTAACCCACTGAGCCGCCCCAAGAGGGGCACCTCCCAGGTCATTCTTGACTTCTTTCTTTCTCAGTCCACATCCAATCTACTGGCTAATATCATAGGTTTTATTCCTTTTTATTTTTATTAACATGTAATATATTTATTTGTTTCAGGGGTACAGGTCTGTGATTCATCAGTCTTATACAATTTACAGCCCTCACCATAGCACATACCCTCCCCAATGTCCACCACCCAGCCACCCCATCCCTTCCACCCCCCTCCACTCCAGCAATGCTTAGTATCCTGAGATTAAGAGTCTCTTATGGTTTGTCGTTCTCTTTGATTTTTATCTTCTTTCATTTTTTTCCTCTCTTCCCCTATGATTCTCTGGGGTTTTTTCCTCTTAAATTCCACATATCAGTGAGATCATATGATAGTTTTCTTTCTCTGATTGACTTAGTTCCCTTAGGATAATACCCTCTAGTTCTATCCATTTCATTGCAAATGGCAAGATTTCATTTTTGATGGTTGCGTAATATTCCATTGTGTGTGTGTGTGTGTGTGTGTGTGAGAGAGAGAGAGAGAGAGAGAGAGAGAGAGATCTTTATCCATTCATCTGTCGATGGACATCTGGGCTCTTTCCATAGTGTGGCTCTTACTGTGGACATTACTGCTATAAACATTGGGGTGCATGTGCCCATTTGGATCATTATGTTTGTATCTTTGGGGTAAATACCCAGTAGTGCAATTTCTGGGTCATAAGGTAGCTCTATGTTCAATTTTTTAGGGACTTCTAAACTGTTTTCCAGAGTGACTGTGCCAGCTTGCATTCCCACCAACAGTTGAGGAAGTTTCCCCTTTCTCTGCCTCCTCACCAATACCTGTCATTTGCTGCACTGTTAATTTTAGCCATTTGACTGGTGTAAGGTGGTATCTCACTGTGGTTTTAATTTGTATTTCCCTGATGCCAAGTGACGAGTACTTTTCATGAGTCTGTTGGCCATTTATATGTGTTCTTTGGAGAAATGTCTGTTCATGTCTTCTGCCCATTTCTTGATTGGATTATTTGTCCTTTGGGTGTTCAGTTTGATAAGTTCTTTATAGATTTTGGGTACTAGCCCTTTATCTGATATGTCATTTGCAAATATTTTCTCCCATTCTGTCAGTTTTCTTTTGGTTTTGTTAACTGTTTCCTTTGCTGTGCAAAAGCTTTTGATCTTGATGAAATCTCAAGAGTTCATTTTTGCCCTTGCTTCCCTTGCCTTTGGCAATGTTTCTAGGAAGAAGTTGCTGTGGCTGAGGTCGAAGAGGTTGCTGCCTGTGTTCTCCTCTAGGATTTTGATGGATTCCTGTCTCACATTGAGGTCTTTCATCCATTTTGAGTGTATTTTTGTGTGTTCTGTAAGGAAATGGTCCAGTTTCATTCTTCTGCATGTGGTTGCCCAGTTTTCCCAACACCATTTTTTGAAGAGACTGTTTTTTTTTTCCATTGGACATTCTTTCCCACTTGGTTGAAGATTAGTTGACCATACAGTTGAAACTCCATTTCTGGGTTCTCTATTCTGTTCCATTGATCTATGTGTCTGTTTTTGTGCCAGTACCATACTGTCTTGATGATTGCAGCTTTGTAATAGAGCTTGAAGTCCAAAATTGTGATGCCACCAGCTTTGATTTTCTTTTTTAACATTCTTCTGGCAGTTCGGGGCCTTTTCTGGTTCCATACAAATTTTAGGATTATTTGTTCCATTTCTGTGGAGAAAAGTTGGCATTTTGATAGGGATTGCATTAAATGTGTAGATTGCTTTCGGTAGCATTGACATTTCCACAATATTTGTTCTGTCAATCCATGAGTATGGAACATTTTTACATTTCACTGTGTCTTCCTCAATTTCTTTCATGAGTATTTTACAGTTTTCTGAGTATAGATTCTTTGCCTGTTTGGTTAGATTTTTTCGTAGGTATCTTATGGTTTGGGGTGCAATTGTAAATGGGATCAACTCCTTAATTTCTCTTTCTTCTGTCTTGTTGTTGGTGTATAGAAATGTAACTGATTTCTGTGCATTGATTTTATATCCTTTCACTTTACTGAATTCCTTTATGAGTTCTAGCAGTTTTGGGGTAGAGTCTTTTGGGTTTTCCACATAAAGTATCATATCATCTGCATAGGCTTTATTCTTAACATATTTCATGATTTGCCCTCTTCTCAAACCCTCCAGCCAGGTCCAAACTACTATTTATCTCTTCCCTGGATTGTTGCAGTAGCTTCCTAATTGGTCTCCTTGCATCTAGACTTCACATGGTTCTTTTCCTTTCTATCTCCTAACACGCCAGAGTGATCCTGTTAAAACTTAAATTATCACATCACTTCTCTGCTTAAAACCATCTGAAATCTTCTCAACTCAGAGAAAAAGTTTATGCTCTTACAATGGCCAAAAAAGTCTCCATAAGATCTGTATATCCCATTCTCAGTTTACTCTGACCTCATCTGATATTACTGCTGCCCCTCACTCTGCTCCATACTTACTCTCCTCCTTAACACACCAACCTCACTTGTACCTTGGAATCTTTGCACTTGTTATTCCCTCTGCCAGGAACACTTCTCTTAGTTATTTACATAGATTTCTTCCTTTCCTCCTTCAGGTCTTTGTTCTTAAATCTCAGGAGGGCTTTTTGACCACCCCATTTAGATTGCTGTCATGAGACACCTGGGTGGCTCAGTCAGTTAAGCATCTGCCTTCACCTCAGGTCATGATCTCAGGGTTCTGGGATTGAGTCCCGCATCTTGCTCCTTGCTCAGCAGGGAAGCCTGCTTCTCTCTCTGCCTGCCACTCTTCCTGCTTGTGCTCTCTCTCTCTGTCTCTCTGACAAATAAATAAACATCTTTAAAAAATTGCTGTCATTACTCCTTGTCCCCCTTCCCTGCTTGCCACCATCCAACATAATGTATATATCAATTGTTTATTTTATATATTGTCTGTCTCCCTGCTAATAGGTTGTAACCTTCATGAAAACAGGAATATTTTTGTTTACCACCCAACATGTAAGAATAGTGTCTGGCACAAAATTTATTATAAATAAATATTTGTTGAATGAATGAATAGATTTCAATGGAGAGAGGGAGTATAAGGGAACTTTCTTGGGTGGGAAAATGAGACATAAGAAGTGAAGTCTTGAAGGACGCCTGGGTGGCTCAGTTGGTTAAGCGGCTGCCTTTGGCTCAGGTCATGATCCCAGCATCCTGGGATCGAGTCCCGCATCGGGCTCCTTGCTCGGCAGGGAGCCTGCTTCTCCCTCTGCCTCTGCCTGCCACTCTGTCTGCCTGTGCTCACTCTCTCTGACAAATAAATAAATAAAATCTTTAAAAAAAACACTCTTTAAGAAGTGAAGTCTTGAGACCTTATTTGCCTCACAAATAGATCACAAACCATCTTTGGGTATTGCTGTGCATTGAATGCTTGGGTTGTCCCAAAATTCATATGTTAAAGTCCTAATCCCCAATGTGATGGTATTTGGAGGTGGAGCCTTTGGGAGTTAATTGTCATGATGGTGGAGCCCTACATAAATGGGATTAGTGCCCTTACACGAAGAAACATGAGAGAGATAATATCTCCTATCCCTGCCATGTGAGGACACAGCAAGAAGGCAGACATCTTCAAACCAAGAAGAGGGCTCTCACCAGAACCCACCCATGCCAGCACTTTGATCTTGGACTTTCAGCCTCTAGAACTGCAGGAAATAAGTTTCCGGTTTTTAAACCACCCAGTCTGTGGATCTTGTTATAGCAGCCCAGACTAACTAGGGAAGACATGTATGTGAGCTCAGATGTGTCGCAGTGCCCAGTACCACTTCCCTTCCACCCATAATCCAGTCAAGCCATTAGGTATTTGATCTGTAAATCATGACTTGGACCATGCCATTGCTTCTCAATGGCCATGGGCACAGTACCCTCTCACAAGATCTAGACACACTGGTGGGTTTACAGTCCTTTCCATATTCTGCTAACTATTGTAGTCACATGACTTTGAACACACAGGCATACACACATGTGCGTGTGTGTGTGTGTGTGTGTGTGTGTCTGTTTCTATGTGTATAGTTAAGGGGAAAATGATGAGAGTGTTGGGGGTGGTGTTTGAAATATAACTATTGTGGTCCTGGAGTCAGAGCCATATTTAGCCCCAGTCATTACTTTGCTCAGAACTTCAGTGTCCCACTCAAGGATCTTCCACAGATACGCCATTGTGCAAATACCTTATTAATATAATGAGATTTGCTAGGGACCCTGAAGCCCTATTTCCATATTTAATAAATGAGGAATCTGGGCCCCAGAGAGGGGAAGAAACTTGCCCAACTTCCTATAAATAAAAAATAAGAGAAACTAAAATCCTTTCTTCTTGCCTCCTTGTCTGATGTTCTTTTAGCAGTAGGCATTGAATTCCTTCTTATGGGATGCTCCAGTTGCATAGAACTTTTATAGTCAACAGACATGGTAACAGAAGCTGAATGCAATACAATACATGGTACCAGGGTGTTTTATCTCAGCAATAATTAATGGATATGTCAGGACTTTTGCAATCAGGTGCATATTAGTTTATAGACTTCTAACTTCCTTTTAATTAATCAGAGTCAGAACACATTTAATTAATCTTGTCAATCTAATTCACCGATAACCAGGTTTGATATTGCAGTTTGCAAGGTAGGAGTTTAATCAGCTATGGCATTGCTTCTTTCCTTTTAATTTTTTTTTTATTTTTGTCAGTTTGAAGTATCAAGTTCACATGGACACTTTGATAGTGGGGTTAGTTGGAATTATATTTCTTTCTGTCATAGGTTAGTTGCCTTTGGAAACAAGCTCCAAAGTAGATATTTGTGTACAAGAAGTTTAACAGGGAGTGAGTACACTTGAGAATAACATATGAGAAGGAATAAAGGAAGTAGGATTGTAGAGGAGAAGTTGCAACAGAAGACTTAGCCAACTTCTTGAGGAAGTCTGGGGTTGGGAGGTCTTTCAGAGATGTTTCAAAGTGAAGCAAGAGGGCTGAATCTTTGTACCCTCACAGGGAGTTATCAATAGATGCAGGCTGTCCTGGAGAGAAGTGGGGTGTGTGGTATTGAGTTGGGCAGATCCCTTAACACAGGACATTTAATGGAGAGGGAATAAGTTGTGAGACTGGACAGGCAACATTCTACGTACCTGTAGGAATGAGTAGTTTGGTTCTTCATGGGGGGTAGGGGTGGAACACCACAGTATTATTTACTACATTTTCCTTCCTTTAGATTTGGTACTCTCCCACTCCCCCATATTATCATATCCAAATGGTTTCTCTCATTCATTCCTTGTCTTACTCTTTGCACCATTAACTCTTTAGCAGGTTTGGGAAGAATTGAACTCTCTTTCTCTTCGGTTCTGAAATATGACTTTGTTCATTACTTAAGATCTGCAGGTAGGGGGTTCCCTGGGTGGCTCAATCAGTTGAGTCTGCCTTCTGCTCAGGTCATGACACCAAGATCCTGGGATTGAGCCCCACATTAGCTCCCTCCTCAGCAGGAGTCTGCTTCTCCTTCTCTCTCTGCCCTTCCCCCCAGCTCATTCTCTCTCTCTCTCTCTCTCTCAAATAAATAAGTAATTTAAAGAAAAACATCTGCAGGGAGGAAGAAGTGTGAGAGACTGACCAGCATCCAGAAGCCAGGAACCATAATACCCCTGTTCTTTTTAAAAATTTTATTTTGACTAGAGCACTTAACATAAAATCTAACCTATTAAAAATTTTAAGTGTATATTGACTATGGGCACAGTGTTGTACAACCTATCTCTGATACATAGTCAGTCATCTTACTTAACTCAAAATTAATGCCTGTTGATTAATATTTTCCAATTTCCCCTTGAATCTCAGTCCACAGTAACTACCATCCCCATTTTTTATTTTATGAATTTGACTACCTCATACAAGTGGAATTACACAGTATTTGTCTTTCTGTGTCTGGCTTATTTCATTTAGCATAATGTCCTCAAGTTGCATCCATATTTTCACATATTGCAGAATTTCCTTCTTTTTTTAAAGCTGAATAACACTTCAGAGTGTGTGTGTGTGTGTGTGTGTGTGTATGTAATCACACTTTCTTTATCCATTCATTTCATCCATCAATAGACACAGGTTGTTTCCATATCTTGGCTACTATAACTAATACTGTAATGAACATGGGAGTGTTGTTATCAATTTGAGATCCTGATTTTAATTATTTTAGATATATACCCAGGGTGGGGTAGCTGAATTATATAGTTGTTCTATTTTGAATTTATTCAGGAACATCCATACTGTTTTCCATAGTGGCTATACCATTATTCATTCCCACCAAGAGTGTGCAAGAGTTCCACTTTCTCCACATCCTCACCAACACTTGTTTTTTTCTTTTTGTTTATAATAGCCATACTGGCAAGTGAGAGATGATAACTGCTTCTGGTTTTGATTTGCATTTCCTGATGATTAGTGCCAATGATTACTTTTTCATGCACCTTTTGGCCATTTATAGTCTTTTTTTAAGTATAAACAATTTTTATCGATCAGTTATACCTCAGTAAAGCTGAAAAAATGAAGATTCTGATTGGATAGGTTTTGCAGTTGGCCCAGAGTTCTGCATTTCTGAAAAGTGCCCATGTCCTCTCAATGCAGCTGGCCGGCCAACTCTGCCTTGACTGGCAAGCTTCTAAGTGGCCTTCCTGTGTCTAATTTATCCTCTTCCAAAACATCCTTCATGTTGCATTTGGATTAATTTCTCTGAAGTTGCATTTTATGAAATGTGACCCTAGAGTTTTCTATAGCAGAACCAGATCCTGTTTCAGACCTGATTAGTCATAACTTCTTAGAATGACAACCCCAAATCTGCTTTTTTAAAAAAATTTTATTTTATTTTTTTCAGTGTTCCAAAATTCATTGTTCGTGCACCACACCCAGTGCTCCATGCAATACGTGCCCTCCACAGTACCCACCACCAGGCTCACCCAGCTCCCCACTCCCTCCCTCAAAAACCTTCAGTTTGTCTCTGAGCGTCCACAATCTCTCATGGTCTGTCTCCCCTTCCAATTTCCCCCGACTCACTTCTCCTCTCCATTTCCCAATGTCTTCCATGCTATTCCTTATGCTCCACAAGTAAGTGAAACCATATGACAATTAACTCTCTCTGCTTGACTTATTTCACTCGGCATAATCTCTTCCAGTCCTGTTCATGTTGATACAAAAGTTGTGTATTCATCCTTTTTGATGGAAGCATAATACTCCCTTGTATATATGGACCATATCTTCTTTATCCATTCGTCTGTTGAAGGGCATTTTGGTTCTTTCCACAGTTTGGCAACTGTGGCCATTGCTTCTATGAACATTGGGGTACAGATGGCCCTTCTTTTCACTACATCTGTATCTTTGGGGTAAATATTGATAGTGCAATTGCAGGGTCATAAGGTAGCTCTATTTTTAATTTCTTAAGGAATCTCCACACTGTTTTCCAAAGTGGCTGCACCAACTTGCATTCCCACCAACAGTATAAGAGGCTTCCCCTTTCTCCACATACTCTCCAACACTTGTTGTTTACTGTCTTATTGATTTTGGCCATTCTATTTGTAGTCTTTTTTGGAGAAATATCTATTTAAGTTCATGGCCCATTTTTAAATTGTATTAGAGTTTTTGTTGTTGTTACTGAGTTGTATTAATTCTTTACATATTTTGGAAATTGAGACTTTATCAGCTATATGGTTCATAAATGTTTTCTTCCATTTCATAGATTGCCTTCATTCTGCTGATTGTTTCCTTTGTTGTGCAGAAGTTTTTTAATTTGATGTAGCCTGAAATATTTGTTTTTGCTTTTGTTGCCTGTGCTTTTGCTGTCATATCCATGAAATAACTGCCAAAACCAATGTCATGAAGATTTTCCTTCTGAGAGTTTTACAGTTTCAGGTCTTACATTTAAGCTTTTAATCCATTTTGAGCTGAATTTTTTAAATATTTTATTTATTTACTTGACAGACGGAGATCACAAGTAGGCAGAGAGGCAGGCAGAGAGAGAGAGGAGGGGAAGCAGGCTCCCTGCTGAGCAGAAAGCCCAATGCAGGGCTTGATCCCAGGACCCTGAGATCATGACCTGAACTGAAGGCAGTGGCTTAACCCAATGAGCTACTCAGGCACCTCTACTGTTTCAATTTCATTGCTGATTAGGAGTCTGTTCAGGTTTTCTATTTCTTTCTGTTTCAGTTTTGGTAGTTTGTGTGTTTGTAGGAATGCATCCATTTCTTCCAGATTGCCTAACTTGTTGCCATATAATTGCTCATACTATTCTTTTGCAGTTGTATTTCTTCATTGTTGGTTGTGATTTCTCCTCTTTCACTTTTGATTTTATTCATTTGGGTCCTTTCACTTTTCTTTTTGATAAATTTGGCTAAAGGTTTATCTATCTTGGAGTCATTCTTTTTTTTTTTCTTAAAGATTTTTATTTATTTATTTATTTGACAGAGATCACAAGTAGGCAGAGAGACAGGCAGAAGGGGGTGGGGAAGCAGGCTCCCTGATGAGCAGAGAGCCGGATGCAGGGCTCGATCCCAGGACCCTGAGATCATGACCTGAGCCGAAGACAGAGGCTTAACCCACTGAGCCACCCAGGTGCCCCTTTGAGCTGACTTTTATGCATGATGTAAGATAAGTGCCCAATTTCACTCTGCTACATGTAGATATCTAGTTTTCCCAACAGCATTTGTCAAAGAGACCACCCCATGGTGTATTCTTTGCATCCTTGACAAATATTTGCAGACATATAAGTGTGAGTTTATTTCTGTGTAGTTAACATACAGTGCAATATTGGTTTCTGGAGCAGAATTCAGTGATTTATGACTTATAGATAACACTCAGTGCCCATCATTAAGTGCCGTCCTTAATACCTACCACCCATCTAGCCCATCCCCCACCCACTTCTCTCCATTGACCCTCAATTTGTTCTATATCATCAAAAGTGTCTTATTGCTTGTTTCTCTCCCTCCTTTTTTTCTTTCCCTCCTTTTCATAGGTTCATCTGTTTTGTTTCTTAAATTCCACATGAGCGTGATCATATGGTACTTGTCTTTCTCTGACTAACTTATTTCATTTAGCATAATACACTGTAGCCCCATCCACATCATTCCAAAAGGCAAGATTTCATTTTTTTGGTGGCTGAGTAATATTCCATTGTATGTATATACTACAACTTCTTTATCCATTCACCAGTCCATGAACATTGGGACTTTTTCCATAGTTTGGCTATTGTTGATAATGCTGCTATAAACATTGGAGTGTATGTATCCCTTTGAATCTGTATTTTTGTGTCCTTTGGGTAAATACCTGGGAGTGCAATTGCTGCATCCTAGGTTCTATTTTTAAATTTTTGAGGAACCTCCATACTGTTCTCCAGAGTGGCTGTACCACTTTGTATTCTCGCCAACAGTGCAAGAGGATTCCCATTTCTCTGCATCCTCACCAACACCCGTTTTTTCTGTTACTATTTTTAGCCATTCTGACAGGTGTGAGGTGGTATCTCATTGTAGTTTTGATTTGTATTTCCCGGATGATGAGTGATATTAAACATCTTTTCATGTGTCTATTAGCTATCTGGATATCTTCTTTGGAAAAATATCTATGCATGTCTTCTGCCCATTTTTTAAAACTGGATTATTTGTGTTTTGAGTGTGGAGTTTTGTAAGTTCTTTATAGATTTTGGTTACTAACCTTTTATCAGATATGTCATTTGCAAATATGTTCTCTCCCTCCATAGGCTGCCTTTTAGTTTTGTCGATTGCTTCCTTTTCTGTGTGGAGGAGTTTTTCTTGATGTAGCCCCAACAGTTCATTTTTGATTTTGTTTCCCTTGCCTGTGGTGACATGTCTAGTAAGAAGAGGTAAAAGGTTTCTTCCTGTGCTCTCCTCTAGGAATTTGATGGTTTCATGGTTTCACATTTTGGTCTTTCATCCATTTTGAATTTATTTTTGTGTATGGTATAAGAAAATGGTCCAATTTCATTCTTCCACATGTGGCTGTCCAATTTTCCCAATACCATTATTTGAAGAGATTTTCTTTTTTCCATTGGATATTCTTTCCTGCTTTGTCAAATATTAGCTGACTATATAGTTGTGGTTCCAATTCAGCATTGTCTATTCTGTTTCATTGATTTAGGTGTATGTTTTTTTTTGCCTATACCATATTATATTGATGACTACAGCTTTGTAATATAGCTTGAAATATGCAATCATGATGCCTCCAGTTTTTTCTTTTTTAGAATTTCTTTGGCTATTTAGGGTCTTTTGTGGTTTCATACAAATTTTGGGATTGTTCTAGCTTTGTGAAAAATGCTGGTTGTATTTTGATAGAGATTGCATTAAATGTGTTCATCTGTGTGTCTGTATTTGTGCCAGTACCATACTGTTTGTATTACTGCAGCTTTGTGGTATATCTTGATATCTGGGATTGTGATATCTCCAGCTTTGTTTTTTTTTCTCAAGATTGCTTTGGCTATTCAAGGTCTTCTACTAAAATATGAAATTTAGGATTATTTTTTCTAGTTCTGTGAAAAATGTTTTTGGTATTTTTCATAGGAATTTCATTGAATCTGTATATTGCTTTAGATAATGTAGACAGTTTAACAATATTAAATCTTCCAATTCATTAGCATGGAATAACTTTCCATTTGTTTGTATCATCTTCAAATTTTTTCATCAGTATTTTATGGTTTTCAGAGAACCAGTGTTTCACCTCCATGATTAAGTTTATTCCTAGGTATTTTATTCTCTTTGGTGCAGTCATAAATGGTGTTATTTTCTTAATATATCTTTCTGCTACTTAATTATTAGTGTATAGCAATGCAATCGATTTTTGTACATTAATTTTGTATTCTGTGACTTTACTGTATCTGTTTATCAGTTCTAGTAATTTTAAGATGGAGTCTTTCAGGTTTTCTATGTACAGTATCACATTATCTGTAGATAGTGACAGTTTTACTTCTTCCTTACCAACCTAGATGCCTTTTATTTCCTTTTTTGTCAGATTGTTTTTGCTTGAATTTGCTTGGATTTGCTTGGATTTGTTTTGCAGTATCATGTTGAATGAAAACAGTGTGAGTGGACCTTCTTATTTCACTACTGATCTTAGAGGAAAAGCTCTCAGTTTTTCACCATTGAGTATAATGTTAGCTGTGAGCTTTTCATATATGGCCTTTATCATGTTGTGGTATGTTCCCTCTAAACCTACTTTGTTGAGAGGTTTATCATGAATAGATGTTGTATTTTGTCAAATGCTTTTTCTGTACCTATGGAGATATCCACTTTATAAGTATCAGTATGGCTAAAATAAAAAGGACAAGAAAATAACAAGTGTTGATATGGATGTGGAAACAAAGGAACCCTTGTACATTCTTGGTGGGAATGCAAATTGGTACAGCCAGTGTGGAAAACAATATAGAGGTTCCTCCAAAAATTAAATTAGTAGAAGTACTATATGATCTAGTAATTCCACCACTGAGTATTTATCCAAGGAAAATGAAAACAATAATTTGAAGTTATATGCACCCCTATGTTGATTGCAACATTATTTACAATAGCCAAATTGTTAAAGCACCCCATGTGTCCAACCATAGATAAATGGATAAAGAAGATGTTGTGCACACACACACACACACACACACACACACATATACACATGCAGGAATATTACTCAGCCATAAAAAGAATAAAATCTTGCCATTTGCAATAGCAGGGATAGATTTAGAGAGTATAATGTTAAGTGAAATAAGTCAGTCAGAGAAAGATAAATACCATATTATTTCACTCATGTAGAATTAAAGAAACAGAAAAATAAACATGAAAGAAAGAGAAAATAAAAAACAAACTCACCTACAGAGAACAAACTGATAGTTGCCAGAGGGGAGGCGGTTGAGAAGATGGGTGAAATAGGTGATGGGGTTTATCATGATCAGCACTGAGTAATGTATAGAATTGTTACGTCACTGTATTGTACACCTAAAACTAATACAACACTGTATGTTAACTATACTGGAATAGAAAAATTTAACCCCAAACTAAGAGTTAAACACAGCAGTGATGTTCTTGGTTGGCCTATCTTCCCCCTTTTCTCTTTTTCTCCAAACTGGCCTCTATATGAAGTTCTTCAATATCTACAACATATGCCACAAACTCAAGCACTTTATGATTTTTACTCAATGTGTTCAATAACAATTTGTTGAGCACCTACTGTTTTGCTGGGTTTATTACCATTGTCACAGCCTACACAATGTCACAGCATAAGAGGATTTTAGATATGACCAAGTCTAACTTATTCCTTTTACAGATTTTGCATGTTGTGTCCTTTAGCCCTGTGTGTTGTGTGCACTTGTTTTTCTCAATTCTTATTCTTTTTAAAATCCATGTTTTACTACAATGGGAGAGAATAAGTATAAATATGATTAATTAAATCATATTTATATTATTTAATTATATTATAATTAAATATGTTATAAAATACACATTATATTTAAATATATATTAAATATATTTATATATAAATTAAATATATCATTTAACTATACTGACATATTTCTTGCACCCCACTTTATGCTTTTGGTATTATTAATCTTTAAAAATTGAATGAGCTTTGGGGCGCCTGGGTGGCTCAGTGGGTTAAAGCCTCTGCCTTCAGCTCAGGTCCTGATCCCAGGGTCAATCCCTGGGATTGAGCCCCGCATGGGGCTCTCTGCTCAGCAGGGAGCCTGCTTCCCTTCCTCTCTGCCTGCCTCTCTGCCTACTTGTGATCTCTGTCTCTCTGTCAAATAAATAAATAAAATATTTTTTAAAAAATTGAATGAGCTTTGATAATGGATCAATTTTGTACTGCTCTATTAAGACCAAATACTCCTGTCATAACATTCTAGATTTTTTCCTTTTATGAAATTGTTATCTTTAATTAAAGCTGTTTTAAACATTTAAAATACTACAGATTAGATTACAGATTAAAAAGAAAAAAGATTTTAAAGAAATGATTAGAGGAACTGAGCACAGAGGTAGAAAGCCATTTACACAATATTTCACAGCAAGTTAGAAGCAGAATAATGATTAGAGTTCAAGTTTCCTGACACTTGACTCAACGTTAATCGCACTGTTTGTGGTGGTTCTTCTGATTCTTTTTATACAGTCCATAAGTTAACCTAAGAATCTTTTTTTTTTGGTATTTTCTCTTTTTTTAGTACCAGCAAAGTATTTATTATTTTTATAGACTTTTAAAAAAAATTTCTTTTCAGTGTTCCAGAATTCATTGTTTTTTTAAAAGATTTTATTTATTTATTTATTTATTTGACAGAGATCACAAGTAGGCAGAGAGGCAGGCTGAAAGAGAGAGGAAGGGAAGCAGGCTCCCTGCCGAGCAGAGAGCCCGATGCGGAGCTCGATCCCAGGACCCTGGGATCATGACCCGAGCCGAAGGCAGAGGCCTTAACCCACTGAGCCACCCAAGCGTCCCCAGAATTCATTGTTTATATACCACACCCAGTGCTTCATGCAATACGTGCCCTCCATAATACCCACCACCAGGCTCACCCAACCTCCCACCCCCTGTCCCACCAAAACTGTCTCATGGTTCATCTACCCCTCCAATTTCCCCTGTCCCACCAAAACCCTCTCATGGTTCATCTACCCCTCCAGTTTCCCCTGTCCCACCAAAACCCTCTCATGGTTCATCTACCCCTCCAATTTCCCCCAACTCCCTTCTCCTCTCCAGCTCCCCATGTCCTCCATGTTATTCTTTATGCTCCACAAATAAGAGAAACTATATGATAATTGACTCTCTCTGCTTGACTTATTTCACTCAGCATAATCTCTTCCAGTCCCGTCCATGTTGATACAAAAGTTGGGTATTCATCCTTTCTGATGGAGGCATTAATACTGCATTGTATATATGGACTACATCTTCCTTATCCATTTGTCCATTGAAGGGCATCTTGGTTCTTTCCACAGTTTGGCGACTGTGGCCATTGCTGCTATGAACATTGGGGTACAGATGGCCCTTCTTTTCACTACATCTGTATCTTTGAGGTAAATACCCAGTACTGCAATTGCAGGGTCACAAGGAAGCTCTATTTTTAATTTCTTAAGGAATCTCCACACTGTTTTCCAAAGTGGCTGCACCAACTTGCATTCCCACCAACAGTATAAGATGGTTCCCCTTTCTCCACATCCTCCTCCAACACACATTGTTTCCTGTCTTATTAATTTTGGCCATTCTAACTGGTGTAAGGTGGTATCTCAATGTGGTTTTGATTTGAATCTCCCTTATGGCCAGTGATGATTAACATTTTTTCATGTGCCTGTTAGCCATTTGTATGTCTTCATTGGAGAAGTGTCTGTTCATGTCTTCTGCCCATTTTTTGACATGATTGTCTGTTTTATGCGTGTTGAGTTTGAGGAGTTCTTTATAGATCCTGGATATCAGACCTTTGTCTGTATTGTCATTTGCGAATATCTTCTCCCATTCCATGGGTTGCCTCTTTGTTTTGTTGACTATTTCCTTTGCTGTACAGAAGCTTTTGATCTTGATGAAGTCCCAAAAATGCATTTTCACTTTTGTTTCCTTTGCCTTTGGAGACATATCTTGAAAGAAGTTGCTGTGGCCAATGTTGAAGAGGTTCTGCCTATGTTCTCCTCTAGGATTCTGTTGGATTCCTGCCTCATGTTGAGGTCTTTTATCCATTGCGAGTTTATCTTTGTGTATGGTGTAATAGCATAGTCGAGTTTCATTCTTCTACATATAGCTGCCCAATATCCCCAACATCGTTTATTGAAGAGACTGTCTTTTTTCCACTGTATATTCTTTCCTGCTTTGTCGAAGATTATTTGACCATAGAGTTGAGGGTCCATATCTGGGCTCTCTAATCTGTTCCACTGGTCTATGTGTCTGTTTTTGTGCCCGTACCATGCTGTCTTGGTGATCACAGCTTTGTAGTAAAGTTTGAAATCCAGCAACGTGGTGTCCTCAGCTTTTTTTTTTTCTTTTTCAACATTTCCTTAGCAATTCGGGGTCTCTTCTGATTCCATACAAATTTTAGGATTGTTTGCTCCAGCTCTTTGAAAGATGCTGGTGGAATTTTGATCGGAATGGCATTGAAAGTATAGATTGCTCTAGGCAGTATAGACATTTTAACAATGTTTATTCTTCCGATCCATGAGCATGGAATGATCTTCCATCTTTTTGTGTCTTCTTCAATTTCTTTCATGAGTGTTCTGTAGTTCCTTGAGTACAGATCCTTTACCTCTTTGGTTAGGTTTATTCCCAGGTATCATGTGGTTCTTGGTGCTATAGTAAATGGAATCGATTCTCTAATGTTCCTTTCTGTATTTTCATTGTTAGTGTATAAGAAAGCAACTTATTTCTGTACATTGATTTTGTGTCCTGCCACATTACTGAATTGCTGTATGAGTTCTAGTAGTTGGGGGTGGAGTCTTTTGGGTTTTCCATATAAAGTAACATGTCATCTGCGAAGAGAGAGTGTTTGACTTCTTCTTTGCCAATTTGAATACCTTTTATTTCTCTTTATTGTCTGATTGCTGTTGCTATAACCTAAGAATCTTTGTGAGAAGAGTAAATGAACCTGTAATTAGTCTCTAACAGCAGGCTGGCTGCCCAGGGCAATGTACTGCTGATGGTAAGATTTTGACAGATGGTTTTCTCAATTCCTTTCCAAACTCCAGCTAGATAATAAATGAATCATGTCTTTCTCACTACACTGATAGGATTGCTGCTGTTTCCACTGGCCTCCCTGTGTTCAGTCTAAGTTTATTAGGGGAAAGAAAAAAGGAACACTTAGAGATTTGGGCCTGGGACTTGGTCTCTTAACTTGTTTCCAGGTCAGAGGGAAATAGAACACATTCTGGTTAAGAAGAGCTCTCTGATATACAGGTTTCATTATAAACAAACCATACCCTGAGGCCTGTAATTGTGAGAAAAAGCAAGGAAGGACAAACTCTGGTCAGTTTCAAGGCACTAAATTCAATTTAATTCAATTCAAAACAGTCTCTTCAATATTCCAGGGACTATGATACCTCCTTGGATACAACAATCAATAAAGGCATTGTTTCTGTCTTAAAGAAACTTACAGCCTGGTAAAGTTCATTGTCATGAACACAAATTTTTATGATGCAAGTAAATTTGAAATAGTGCTATTAAAAAAATCCCAGGTAATGTTCTGTGCCAGTAGAAAAGGAAAAACAGTTACTTTCTAGTGAGGCACACAGGATTGGCTTCATAAAAATCATTATATTTGAGTTAAACTCTGAAGATTAGGAATTTAATGACTAGAAGACAAGTGCAAAAGCAGAAAACAAAGGCCAGAAGGTGTGAAATGTACTGACTTAATTCCCAACAAGAATTATAGGATTGGAGGACGGGTAGAGGAATCTTACAGAAGATGAATCAGAAGGCCAGATTGTGTAAAACTTGAAAAGCCATGTTGAGTGTCTGGACTTAAATATGGAGGCATATTTTTGAGAAAAAGAATGATGTGACAAACTATTTCAAAAGAATAATTCTGACAGCAATGTAGAGCTTATAACAAAATGTAATCCTATAAACTGGAGAGGCTATTACAGTAGTTCATATGAGAGATGGTAATGATCTTCACTAGGATGATGGCAAAGGAGATGGAAGAAATAAGCTAGATCAGAAAGATACTCTGGGGGTGCCTGGGTGGCTCAGTTGGTTAAGTGGCTAACTCATGACTTCAGCCCAGGTCATGATCTCATGGGTTGTGAATTGAACCCCACAGGGAGCTCTGCACTCAGTGGGGAGTCAGCTTGAAATTCTCTCCCTCTGCCCCTAGCCCAGCCACTCTAGCTTTCTCTCTCTCTCTCTAGCTCTCTTTCTCTAAAACTAATAAAAGTCCTTAAAAAAAGATACTCCAGAAGTGGAATAGATGGAATAAGCAAATTACTTTAGTGTTGCTGGTGAGGAAGATGAAGGAACCAAGGAATTTCATTTGTATGACTAGAGTGATGATTATTTAGAGTAGGAAATAAGGAGATGATAAGTAAATAAAGTAGGAAATGAGGAGAAGCAGGTTTGAGAGGTGGGAAGATAATACAAATTTTGAATTTGAGGTACCTATGGTATATGCAGGTGAAAATTATTTGCGTAGCTGATAAATATATCAGCTAAGAGAAGAGAAAAATACCCTGGAAGTCAAGATTTGAGAATCACTGAAAGATGACAGCTGAAGTCATTTTATGACATCAGCCACAAAAAGGATAAAATGAGAAAAAGAAGAGAACCAAGAGTGCAGTCTTCAATAATTCCCTAATTGTCCAAAATTAGGATCTGTTATCCTTCTATTATATGCAGAAATATATGTAAATTAATGTGAAAGAATTTGGGAATTTTTACTTTTTCCTTTCCACAGTTCTTTACTCCCTAAACATTTTGCCACAAGCATTACTTACTTTTAAAAAGGAAAACCAGAAAGAAAAAGGAATTATATTTAAAAAAAAACTATACAATTTTTGAAAAGAAAAAATTCCATATCACCATCAATATAACAAAGCTATTTTTATTTCTCAATGTTTCTTTCCAGTCTGTTTTCATATATTTATAAAAACACATGTACATAGCTGTATTTGAAGTTCGTGTACTACTTTTCCCCTCTATTAAAATTCAGTTTTCCATTTCATTTTATTTCTTTAAAGTTTTATTTATATTCCAGTTAGTTAACATACAGTGTTATGTTAGTTTCAGGTGTACAATACAGTGATTTAACAATCCCGTACATCACTCTGTGTTCATCACTTCAAGTGCACTCCTCAATCACTATCATGTATTTTTTTTTAAGATTTCATTTATTTATTTTATTTATTTGTTTGACAGAGAGAGAGGACATGCACAAGCAGGCAGAGGGAAAGGGAGAAGCAGGCTCTTCACTGAGTAGGGTGCCTAACATGGGACTCAATCCTAGGACCCTGGGATCATGACCTGAACCAAAGGCAGATGCCCAACCAACTGAGCCATGCAGGTGCCCCCCTTTAAAAGACGTATCTCCTACTTAACCCATCCCCTCACCCATCTCCCTTCTAGTAACCATAAGTTGTTCTCTTAGTTAAGAGTCTGTTTTTTTGCTTTGCCTCTTTTTTTCCCTTTGTACCTTTGTTTCTTAAATTCCACATATGAATGAAATCATATGGTATTCATCTTCCTCTGACTGATTAATTTTGCTTAGCATTATAATCTCCAGCTCCACGCCATTGCAAAAGGCAAGATTTCATTCTTTTTTATGGCTGAGTAATATTCCATCATATGTATGATGGAATATTTTATATATATTTCATCATAATTCCATATTATTTATACATATATACATATATTATATTATATATATTATATTAAATATATTATATTATATATAATATATTATATTAAATATATTATATTATATTAATTATATAAATATATAATATATAAAATTATATATATTTTTATACCACTTTTTCATCCATTCACCAATTGATGGACCTGTGGGCTGCATTGAATTAGCATTTTTATATTCTTTGAGTAAATTCCTAATAATGTGATTGCTGAATCATTTAACTTTTTGAGGAACCTCTATACTGTTTTCCACAGTGGCTGCATGAGTTTGCATTTTCACCAACAGTGCAAAAGAATTCCTTTTCCTCCACAACCTTTCCAACACCTGTTGTTTCTTGTGTTGTTGATTTTTGCCATTCTGACAGGTGTGAGATGATATCTTATTATTGTTTTGATTTGCATTTCCCTGATGGTAAGTGATGATGAGCATTTTTTCATTTTCGTGTTGGCCATCTGTATATCTTCCTTGGAGAAATGTCTGTTCATATCTTTTGTCCATTTTCTAATTGGATTATTCATTTTTTGGGTGTTGAGTTTTATAATTTATTTATATATTTTGGATGCTAATCCTTTATCATATGTGCCATTTGCAAGTATCTTCTCCCATTCCATAGTTTTGCTTTTTTAAATTGTAACCTTATTAATAATCTGTCTCCAGAATCATACTATAGAATGATTTATTTCATGAACTTCCCATAATATGTATTTCTCATTTTTATGTGTACTATATTTATTATTTAAAAAACAGAAAACAATCTTAGAGAACTATTACACTTTTAATAATAGACTAATCAAAAATGGACCAATCAGCTGTTTCCATTTTTAAAAATTTTTCTCCACATAAATATACTGTATCTACTATTTTTTAATTTAGCCTTTCCCTTTAGTATTATATTCCAAGCATTTTACCATGTCATTGACATGTCTGTGAACCTTTACCTTTGTGATTTCATCTGTTACTTCAAACCTTGGGGAAGTATAATCTCGCAGATTCTTTTTAGTTTCAATCAAATAAAACATCTCTTCCAGTTTCTGATCTCCTATCATCCTTGACCTTTGCTTATAAACATTGCTTGTTGTAAATAAACCTCAAGGCAGATCTTACTTTTAAGCCTGGAGCCCATGTTTATTTCTATATATAAAAGGATCAGATGAGGGGCAATAATATTTAATTTATGAGAGAAGATTATAAAAATTGAAGCTGAATTAGCTTTTTGGGTGAGAAGTTTGAAGAATTTTATATAAAAGTCTTGAAATAGATGAAAAGACAGGATTGAGAAACTCTTCTCCATTTCTGTTGAGAGTGAAAAGAAATGTATTAGAGAATTTAGGCTTGGAAATATAGAATTGATATCCAGCTATCAGAATAAAGAGAATACTATTTTTTCAAATATTTTATTTACTTATTTGACATAGAGAAAGAGAAAGAGAGAACAAGCAGGGTGAGAGGGAGCAGAAGAAAGAAAATCCCGAGCAGACTCTGAGCCCAGCGCAGAGCCCAATGCAGGGCTCAATACTATGACCATGAGATGATGACCCAAGCAAAAACCAAGAGTCAGAAACTTAACTGACTGAGCCACCTGGGTGCCTCTAGAGTACTATTATAAAAAGACTGAAAAAAAAATTATTAAGTTGATCTTGACTTGATAACAAAGTTACAGACTACATAATAATGGATACTATTTTGCAGCTTACAAAATTATTCCTCCTAATTATTTCATTTGATTTTCACAACAAGCTTGTGAAGTAGGCATTATATGCACTTAAAGGTGAGGAAATTGAGAATGAGATACTGAATTTCAAAGAAGTTACCAAATACTACAGTTTGATTTTTTTTGTAAAGAAAGCCTCTATCACAGGTTTATTGGTCCATTACTTCAAGTTAATTGAGGAAAAGAAACTTTTTTAAATTTACAAGCTAATAGTTTATCAAGCAATACAAATTCTTTTGTTTACCTCAAAATGTAATATTAATTTCATAATAAACAATGGACAGAATTTTTTGTACACAGATATATGAAAAAAAGTGTACAGGGACGCCTGGGTGGCTCAGTTGGTTAAGCAGCTGCCTTCGGCTCAGGTCATGATCCCAGCGTCCTGGGATCGAGTCCCACATCGGGCTCCTTGCTCGGCAGGGAGCCTGCTTCTCCCTCTGCCTCTGCCTACCACTCTGTCTGCCTGAGCTTGCACTCTCTCTCTCTCTCTCAAAAAAAAAAAAAGTGTACAAAAACCTCGTACCAGCATCAAAAATGCAACGACATTTTTTTTCTTTTTACAATCTCTGGATTCCATAACAAAGGAAAAAAAAGGTGACATTCTTTTTTTTTTAAGATTTTATTTATTTATTTGATAGACAGAGATCACAAGTAGGCAGAGAGGCAGGCAGAGAGAGAGGAGGAAACAGGCTACCCGCTAAGCAGAGAGCCCGATGTGGGGCTCGATCCCAGGACCCTGGAATCATGACCTAAGCCGAAGGCAGAGGCTTTAACCCACTGAGCCACCCAGGCGCCCCAAAAGGTGACATTCTTTTTAAAGTTTGGTAGCTTCATGAAACAGAGACTTTGACCTGAAAATAAGTCACTTTCTTGTCTTCACACATTCTTGAGCACATTTTTTTCCCCACAGCTTTTGATTTGTCTTAATGGAAGCATGGAGAGAAGACTTACACACTTACACAGAAAACTTACACTTACACAGAGAACTTACACTTACACAGAGAACTTACAGTTACACAGAGAAGACTTACACACTTACACAGAGAACTTTATCAATACCTCAGGGTTGTTTCAGGGTTGTTTTTTTCTGTTAAAATTTTAAATGTAAGGAATGATTTCTAAAGATAAGAAATATAGTCCATACTTCGGACATGACCTAAGCAAAAGTTTTTAATCTCTTTTTCAACAGTTAAAATACAAGTTAGACAATTTGCTGGCAGTTTATTTTATGGGAAGATATCAGATGTACATCATCTCGCAATGCATTCCCAACACACAGACATCAAGGGATCAGGCACACAGATGTACAATGGACAGGATGTCTACTGGACAGGACCAAAACCTCAGGAGTGTCCCAGTGAACAGTGCTGACTGTGAAGAGCCGCTGATTTGTTGTATTTGAGTCATGTAGATACCTACCATGTAGTTAGTACTTGAAAATCAACAAACCCAGACTTTAAAAATGCTACCGACTATTGAAAGCCTAGCTCTATCTTTTGAGAATTATCAACACCTATTACTATGCCTTATTCTTCAATGAGTGTGTTTTAGATTCTGGATAGAAAAAGAGTTTTTAGAAACATAATTGGTTGTTCAGCTTAATACTAGAGGTCTAATATAGTTCATCCTCAGCCTTCTTAAAGAAACAAGAAAGTGAGGTTCATAATTAGGGCTGCCTTTTGGGAGGAGAAAGCTATGTGTTGCTATTGGCAAATGATATTTTTGACAATGTAAGGAAACACAGGGACCACTAAACCATTTTTGTTTGTTTGTTTTAAGGTGTGAAAGATTAACTTAGTTCCTTTTGGCACACTCTTGATTGTAGAGGATATATGGTATCAGCATCAACAAATCACAGAGATACAAGGAACTCTAGATTATAATAATAACAATGGTTTACCCTGATTCTGCAGAACAGATTTTTAAAAGATATCTGGGGAGCCAACAGGTAGGGGTGGAGGGCTCAGAGCAGCATGTTTCAGATAGAAATTCTCCACAGGTTGAAATGCCAAAAACCTAAAACCTATTGTGTTGCCTCCCATACTTTATTACATTTTAGCAGAGCTTTCCCTATTAAATCCAGTGACTGAGTTTTACACATGCACCTCCCCTGGTTATGCTGCCCCCTTACCAGATGATCCTGGGCTCCCCGTAGGTCAGGTCAGAGCAGGTAAGACCTGTCAACACCCCTGTTTCACAGGTTGTTTATAGTCTTAGACCAGCCCTGCAGTCACAGTAGTACTAGAAGGACAAAAGGGGAATGGCTTCTTCCCCAGTGTGGAAACAGGGAGGGGAAAGTAGGTTGCAAGCAAAATGTGAGTCAGTGTGATAAAAGACACCTGTGTCAGCAGGGCTTTCATGGAACAGTTTGATCTTTTAATGGCTTTATGGAGATATAATTCACAGACCATAAAATTAATCTATTTAAGGTACACAATTCAATACTTTTTTTTTTGCTTTTTTTTATTCAACACGTGTTTACTTTTTATTTATTTTTTTTCCAGTGTTCTGAGATTCATTGTTTAGGCATTTTAGTTTATTTATAGAGTTGTGCAGCCATAATCAATTTTAGAATAGTTTATCACCCCAGTAAGGAAATCCTATTCTCATTAGCAGCCACTCCACCATTTACCCCTAAACTTACCAGTTCTATGCAAAATCTGTATTCCATCTTTCTAAATGTCCTTATTCTGGGCATTTGACGTAAATAGAACCACATAACATATGTTCTTTGGGATTTTTTTCACTTAGCATAACGTTTTCAGGGCCCAACCATATTGTGATATGTATCAATACTTCATACCTTTTTATAGACAAATAATACTCTATTGTATGGATATGAATATTTTGTTTATCCTGTCATCAGTTCATGGGCATATGACACTCATGGACTATCTTGGCTACTTTGACTATTAGACATAGGTTAAAATCTCATAAATGCTGTAAATGCTGCTATGAACATTCATGTACATGTTTTTGTGTGACACATGTCTTCATTCACAACTTGGTCTTCAACCTATTTTTTATCAGAGGCAAGTTTCTAAGATGATCCTCAAGACTACTACCCCATACTTTACATGCCCTATATAATCACTTCCCTTTGAGTGTGAGCAGAATTTGTGAATATAATGGTATATCACTCTCTTTTTTTAAAAGATTTTATTTTATTTATTTGACAGAGATCACAAGTAGGCAGAGAGGCAGGCAGAGAGAGAGGAGGAAGCAGGCTCCCTGCTGAGCAGAGAGCCCAATTCGGGGCTTGATCTCAGGACCCTGAGACCATGACCTGAGCCGAAGGCAGAGGCTTTAACCCACTGAGCCACCCAGGTGCCCCGTTATATCACTCTCTTGATTTAGATAGTTTTTATGGCAAAGGTGAGGGAAACTGCAAATGTATTAAGGTCCTTAATCAATTGAATTTAATCAAAAGGGAGATTATTACAAGTGAGCCTCACGTAACCAAGCAAACCCTTTATAAGATGATCCAGGCTTTTCCTAAAAGAAAGATTCAAAGTAAAAGGATAACCAAGGGTACAAACACTGCAATAAATATTAAAGGGAGTAGAAAGGAAAGACCAAAAGTGACAAAGACTAGAAAGGAACACAGAAAATCTCCAGAAACAATGACAAAACAAGTAATAAAATGACACTATATTCATCTATAACAGGGATTACTCTGAATGCAAATGGACTAAATGCTTCAATCAAAAGAAATAAGATGTCAGAATAGATAAAAATGAGATCTATCTATATGCTGCTTACAAGAGACTCATTTTAGACCTAATGACACCTGCAGATTAAAAGTGAGGGGATGGAGAAAAGTTTACCATGCATATGGAAGTCAAAAGAAAGCCAGAGTAGCAATACTTCTATCACACAAACTAGATTTTAATCCAAAGACTGTAACAAGAGATGAAGAAGGGCAGTCTATCAGAGTAAAGGGGTCCATCCAACAAGAAGTTCTAATAATTGTTAATGTTTGTGCACCCCAAAGGGGAGCATCCTTAATAACACTTAATAACAAACATAAAGGAACATATAATAACAAACATATTATTGATAATAATACAATAATAGTAAGGGACTTTAACACCCCATTTACAGCAATGGACAGATCATCTAAGCAGAAAATCAACAAGGAAACAATGGCTGTGAATGACAACTGGACCAGATGAACTTAACAGATACATTCAGAATATTTCATCCTAAAGGAGCTGAATATATATACATTCTTCTCAAGTGCACATGGGACATTCTCCAGAATAGATCCCATAATAGGTCACAAATCATGCCTATCATGCCTTAACAAGTACAACAAGGCTGAGATTATACCATGCACCTTTTCCAGCTACAATGGCATGAAACTTGAAGTCGAACACATGAAAAAAATCTGCAAAGACTATAAATACATTAAGAGTCTCTTTTGGTTTGTCTCCCTCCCGATCCCATCTTGTTTCATTTTTACTTTTCCTATAGTTTTCATTATCTGCTTTCTGTAATTGTAGTTTTCTTTAAAATCTTGTGCATGCATTAATTTTAAAATTAAAGAGTAATACTAAAAAAAAAAAAAGACTATAAATACATGGAGGTTAAATAACATACTACTACACAATGAATGGGTCAACCAGGAAATCAAAGAGGAAATTTAAAAAATACATGGGGACAGATGAAAATTAAAACACGATGACCCAAAACTGTTGGGATACAGTAAAAGCAGTCCCAGGAGGAAAGTATATAGCAAAACAGGCCTACCTCAAGAAGCAAGAAAAGTCTCAAATAAAAAAATCTAACCTTACTCCAAAAGAAGTAAGAAAAATAACATTAAATGAAAACTAAATCCAGCAAAGGAAGGGAAAATAATAAATATTAGAGCAGAAATAAATGATACAGAAATAAAAAAGAAAGAAAGAAAGAACAAAACCCAATAGAACAGATCAAAGACCAGGTGGTAGTTCTTTGAAAACATTAATAACGTTGGTAAACCTCTAGCAAGATTTTTCAAAAAGAAAAATGACCCAAATAAATAAAATCAGAAATGAAGGAGTTCACAACCACACCACAGAAATATAAACAAGTACAAGAGAATATTATGAAAAGTTATACGCCAACAAACTGGGCAATCTGGAAGAAATGGATAAATTTCTAGAAACACATGAACTACCAAAACTGCAACAGAAAGGAACAGAAAACTTGGACCAACCCATGCTCTGCAAAAACAAATGAATCAGGAATCAAAAAAAAAAAAAATCCATAGAAGTCCATGGCCAGATGGCTTCCCAGGGGAATTCTTCCAAACATTTACAGAACAGTTAATACCTATCCTTAAACTATTCCAAGAAATAGAAAAGGAAGGGAAACTTCCAAACTCATTCAATGAGACCCACATTACCCTGATTCCAAAACTAAAAAACAAACAAACAAACAAACAAAACTATAGGCCAATATCCCTGAAGAACATGGATGCAAAAATTCTCAATAAAATACTAGCGAATCGGGCACCTGGGTGGCTCAGTGGGTTAAAGCCTTTGCCTTCGGCTCAGGTCATGATCTCAGGGTCCTGGGACCGAGCCCCATGTCGGGCTCCCTGCTCAGTGGGGAGCCTGCTTCCTCCTCTCTCTCTCTCTGCCTGCCTCTCTGCCTACTTGTGATCTCTGTCAAATAAACAAAATCTTTAAAAAAAATACTAGCGAATCAAGTCCAACAATACATTAAAAGAATCATTCACAAAGATTAAGTGGGATTTATTCCTGGGCTGCAGGGTTGGTTAATATGTATTAATAAAAGAAAAGAACCACATTATTCTTCCAATAGATGCAGAAAAAGCATTTGACAATGTACAACATTGTTTCATGACAAAAGTACTCTACAAAGTAGGGTTATGGGGACATGCCTCAATATCATGAAAGCCAAATACAAAAGACCCACAGCTAATACCATCCTCAATGGGGAACAACTGAGAGCTTCTCCTCTATAGTCAGGAATAAGACAGAGATGTCCACTCTTACCACTTTTATTTAACATAGTACTCGAAGTCCTAGTCTCAGCCATTGGACAACAGAAGGAAATAAAAAACATCCAGATTTGGAAAGAAGATGTCAAGCTCTCACTATTTGCAGATGACATCATACTTTATGTGGAAAACCTGAAAGACTCCACTGAAAAATTACTAGAACTGATATATGAGTTCAGTAGTCACAGAATACAAAATCAATGTAGAGAAATCTGTTGCATTTCTCTACACCAATAATGAATCAGCAGAAAGAGAAATCAAGGAATTGATCCTATTTACAATTGCAGCAAAAGCCATAAGATAGGAATAAACCTAACCAAAGAGATAAAAGATCTGTATTCTGAAAACTAGAAAACACTGATGAAATAAATTGAAGATGACACAAAGGAAGGGAAAAACATTACATGCTCATGGATTGGAAGAACAAATAGTGTTAAAATGTCTATACTACCCAAAGTCATCTACACATTCAATGCAATCCCTTTCAAAGTATCACAGCATTTTTCATAGAGCTAGAACAAACAGTTCTAAAATTTGTATGGAACTACAAAAGACCCCGAATAGCCAAAGCAATCTTGAAAAAGAAAAGCAGAGCTGGAGGCATCACAATTCCAGACTTCAAGTTATATTACAGAGCTGTAGTCATCAAGACAATTAGAATGCCATAAAAACAAACACATGGACAAATAGAACATAAGAGAAAACCCAGAAATGGACCCATAATTATATGGTCAACTAATTTTCACCAAACCAGGAACAATATCCAATGGTTAAAGATATTCTCTTCAACTAATGGTGTTTGGAAAACTGGAGAGCAACATGCAAAAGAATGAAACTGGATCACTTTGTTATACCATACACAAAAATAAATCAAAAGGGATGAAAGACCTAAATTGAGACAGGAATCCATCAAAATCCTAGAGGAGAACACAGGCAGTAACCTCTTTGACATTGACTGTAGCAACTTCTTAGTAGTTATGTCTTCTGAGGCAATGGAAACAAAAGCAAAAATAAACTATTGGGACTTTATAAAAATAAAAAGCTTTTCTGCATAGAGAAGGAAACAATCAACACAACTAAATGACAACATTTGGAATGTGAAAAGATATTTGCAAATGATATAGCTGATAAAAGGTTGTATCCAAAATATATAAAGATACTATAAAACTCAACACCCAGGAAACAAATAATCCAGTTGCAAAATGGGCAGAAGACATGAACAGACATTTAAAAAAAAAAAAATCCAGATGGCTAACAGACACATGAGAAGATGCTCAACATCACTCATCATCAGGGAAATAGAAATCAAAACTACAATGGGATATTACCTCACACCAATTAGAATGGCTAAATTTAACAACACAGGGAGTAACAGGTGTTGGCGAGGATGTGGAGAATGGGGATCTCTTTTATACTGTTGGTGAGAAAGCAAACTGGTGCAGCCACTATGGAGAACATTATGGAGGTTCTTCAAAAGGTTAAATATAGAACTACCCTATGATCCAGCAATTGCATTCCTACGTGTTTACACAAAGGTTACAAAAATATTGTTGTGAAGAAAAACAGGCAACATTATCAACTATAGCCAAAGTATGGAATGAGCCCCAATATCCATTGACTGATGAATGGATGAAGAAGATGTAGTTTATATACACAAATATAAGTGAGCCGTCAAAAGAATGAAATCTTGCCACTTGAAACGTGGATGAAGCTAGAGAGTAAAATGCTAAGTGAAATCAGTCAGTCAGAGTAAGACAAACACCATATAATTTCACCCATGTGTGCAATTTTAGAAATATAACAAATGAACATAAGGAAAAAGATAGAAGCAAAGCACAAAACAGACTAAAGTATAAAGAGAAATCTGATGTTGCTTGGAGGGACATGAGCATGGGGATGGGTTCAGTAGGTGATGGGTATGGAAGAGGGCAGTGGTGATGAGCACTGGGTCTTGTATGTAAGTCATGAATCACTAAACTTTACACCTGATACTAATACTACATTGTATGTTAACTAACTGGAATTTAAATAAAAATTTTGGGGAAAATAACTAACCCTTTACATGAGTTAAAAAATTTAAACTATCAGAAAACTATAATTAAAACACTACATTATATAGTAATAAGGAGCATGAACTTTTCAATCAGACCCTCTGGATTTGGATATAAGCTCTACCACTTCCAAGCTGCATATCCTTGAGCAATCCCTAAGCTTCCTTTCCCTCATTTGAAAAGTAAGTGTTATATTAGAACCTGCTCTGTATGGGCTTTTGAGAGTACAGAATTAGGCGATATGAGTTAAAGCACCCAGTTCAGTGCTTAGAAAAAAAATAAATGCTCAATAAATATTCCCCTCAAAAAATGGGGGAAAAGTGATAAATATAACTTTATTATGTCAACTATTTATTTTATACTGTATTCTTTTGAAATCCTAATAGTGATAAATGTGGATATGTGTGAGTGTGTGTATACATATATATAAAGAAACTATAAAACTGTAAAACATATTATTGATCATTTTTTATTTGAATGCAAATGCAGGAGCATCTTTTCATGTGTCTGTTAGCCATCTGGACGTCTTCTTTGAAAAAATGTCTATTCATGTCTTCTGCACATTTTGTAACTGGGTTATTTGCTTTTTGGGTATTGAGTTTAATATTTTCAATTATACTGTTGGTGAGAATGCAAACTGGCACTGCCACTATGGAGAACATTATGGAGGTTCCTCCAGAAGTTAAATACAGCACTACCCTATGATCCAGCAATTTTTACTTGAAAAAATCATCATACATACATATAGTCCAAATACATAGACAAGTTGGATAAAAATTACAACAACAACAACAACAAATTACAACACCCTCCCCGCCCAGTTTTGAGATTGCATAGCTGAGTTTGAAGTCCAACAGAGAAACTCTCTAGGGGTCCTAAAAAAAGAGGAAACTCAAAGCCAGAAAAATAAATAGGATTGAAGCCACATGACCCATAGAGGAATCAGATATAGATGTAGACAAAATCTGGGGTATATATATTTTTTAAGGATTTTATTTATTTATTTGAGAGAGAGAGAGGAAGAGAGCAAGCAAGGGGAGTGGCAGAAAAGTAGGGAGAAGGACAAGCAGGCTCTGCGCTGAGCCTGGAGCCCAGCACAGGGCTTGATCTCACAACCCTGAGATCATGACCTGAGATGAAATCAAGAGTTGGAGGTTTAAATGGCTGTGCCACTCAGGTACCCCTTTTTCTTTTCTTTTTAAAATTAAGATATAAAGTAAAATCATCATTTTGGTGTATAGTTCTTCAAGTTTTAAATACATGCATATAGTAGTTGTAGTCAAATCCTTCCTCCACCTCCACTTCGCTGAAGTTTTAATACCCTGCTGAAATGGGTGGTAAGTTACAGACCCAGTTTTTGTAGTAAGCTGGAATTGGGCTTCCTGAAATAAGAAATACTCCAAGAACTCTGACTGTTGGCCTACAAATGTGTGCTTATAAACAGGAAACTCATTCTCAAGTGTGGGGTCTCCATGAAAGAAATGCACTGGAAAACAAAAGCTAAAAAACAAAGACTTGTCCCAAACTGGTAAATTCTACAGGGATGCTACAGAAGCAAACACAAACTGTTCCACAGTGACACCTCTACAACCTAGCATATATGCAGAACTCATGGGGAAGACAACTCTCTCTAAAAAAAAGATCATAACAAAAAATTACAAAGAAGGAATCTTACTACTAAAACCAAAATCAAATAAAACAACCCAGAATATGTAAAAACAGAAAAATTTTGTCCCAAAGGAAATCTAATTGAATAATATATCAACTTAGAACTTGACAATCACTTGAAGTATTATACAGAAATTAGAATGAAATAAAAATATTTTCAGGCATCCTAAGTCTCAAAGTTTACTACACATTGAACTTCAGTAAAGGGACCACAAAGGATGAATTCTAACAAGGCTGAATTGAAACCAGGTAAAGAGTGTGATGTAATTAAGCACTGTTGAGCAAAGAAATCAGTAAATAATGTTGAAAAATTCAAGTACATACTGACTGTGAAAAGTATCATGACAATAACTAGTTTGAACAAGCTTATAGAATTCAATTCTAAAGTACTACAACATGGAAGACAGAAAGGGAAAGTTGAGAGCTCTAACATTCTTGTCATTTTGGGAAGAAGGCTAAACATGTTAACTTTATACTGCTTGAAAAATGTATAGCAACATATATCTTTAAAATTGTGTGATCGTAAACGTAGTGATCCGAAGGGGCACGTGTACCTGAATGTTTATAGCAGCAATGTCCACAATAGCCAAGTTATGGAAAGAACCTAGATGTCCATCAACAGATGAATGGATAAAGAAGAGGTGGTATATATATACAATGGAATACTATGCAGCCATCAAAAGAAATGAAATCTTACCATTTGCGACGACATGGAGGGAACTAGAGGGTATTATGCTTAGCGAAATAAGTCAATCGGAGAAAGACAACTATCATATGATCTCCCTGATATGAGGAAGTGGAGATGCAATGGGGTGGGGGTTAAGGGGGTAGGAAAAGAAAAAATGAAACAAGATGGGATCGGGAGGGAGACAAACCAAAAGAGACTCTTAATGTCATAAAACAAACTGAGGGGGGTGGAGGGGAGGGGAGTTGGGAGAGGGTGGTGGGGTTACATTATATGTTTTAAAAAAATAAAATTTAAAAAAAAATTGTGTGATCTTGAGTGCCTGGGTGCCTCAGTGGGTTAAACCTCTGCCTTCGGCTCAGGTCATGATCTCAGGGTCCTGGGATCGAGCCCTGCATTGGGCTCTCTGCTCAGCAGGGAGCCTGCTTCCCTGCTCTCTCTGCCTACTTGTGATCTATCAAATAAATAAATGAAATATTTTTAAAAAATTGTGTAATCTCTGAACAAATGTAAATAACAACCATAACTTCCAAACCGGTAGGGGGGAAAGCTTAATCAGTTTATCTGAAGGAAGAAAAGAAGGGAAAAAGAAGTAAACAAAAACTATAGCAAAAATAAAATACAAAATAATATAATAGAAGCAAGCCCAAATTATTTATAATTAATATATAAATGTAAATTAACCATACATGTCTATTAAAGGAGACTCTCAGATTGGATATAAAAACAAAATCTGGGTATATGTTGCTTACAGAAGACAAGCTACAACAGAATCATACAAAAAGCTGACAATAATGGGGTAAAAAAAGATACACTAGGCAAAGATATGGCAATATTAATATTAAACAAAAGAGAATTCATGGTGAACATCATTAATATAAATAAAAAGGAAATGACTTAATCTTTTATCAGCCACCAATAAAGTGTAACAATCATGAACTTGTATGCATCTCATAATCTCAGGTTGATTATAAAGCAATGGTTGAGCAAATTATGAGAAGAGATTGACAAATCCACATTCATAATGGACCATTTTAACACAGATATAACAAAGCACATGAATAAGCAGTACAGGCTTAGAAAATCTTGACAATTTAAAAATTTTTATCTTCTCTACAGGGTACTAATTATTTTGTGTTGACTTCCTACTTAACAACCTTATATAACTCTCTTGTTTTAATTAGCTTATATATAGATCTTTTTATCTGGAAAATGATATAACCTATAATTTACTACTATTTTCTCTCTTTCAATCCTTTTATATTCTTATTCTATTTCTTATCTTCTTGCATTGACCATTACCATCCAATACAAAGTCAAATAGTAGTTGTGTAAGTGGGCATCTTTGACATATTCCCATCCTTAAGGAGAACACTACTAATGTGTCCACATTAAGTAAAATGTTTGAAATAGATTTTTTTATGGTGGCAAATTGTTTTTATCAGTTTAGAGAAGATCCTTTCTATTCCTAGTTAACTGAGAGTTTCTTTTTTAAGATTTTTATTTACTTATTATTTATTTAAGATTTTATTTATTTATTTGAGAGAGAATGAGCAAGAAAGCGAGCAAGGGAGCAAAAGCAGGGTTAACTGCAGAGGGAATGGGAGAATGCAGGCTCCCTGCTCAGCGGGAGGGAATGACATGGAATGTCATGTCATTCAGCCACAAAAAGAATGAAATCTTGTCATTTGCAACAACACTGTTAGAGCTAGAGTGTATAAAACTAAGTGAAGGAAGTCAGTCATAGAAAGCCAAATACCATATGATGTCATTCATATGTGGAATTTAAGAAACAAATGAGCAAAGGAAAAAAATTGAGAGAGAGAGACCAATCAAGAAAAAGTCCTTAACTATACAAAACAAACAGGTGCTTACCAGAGGAGAGGTAGGTGGGGGAGTGAGTGAAATAGGTGATGGGGATTAAAGAGTACACTTATTATGATGAGCACTGAGTAATATATAGAATTGTTGAATCACTATATTGTATACCTGAAACTAATGTAACACTGTATATTCATTATACTGGAATTAAAACAAAATCTTATTTTTTAAATTTTTTTAAAGATTTTACGTATTTATTTGACAGACAGAGATCACCAGTAGGCAGAGAGACAGGCAGAGAGAGTGAGGAAGGGAAGCAAGCTTCCTGCTGAGCAGAGAGCCGGATGCGGGGCTCGATCCCAGGACTCTGGGATCATGACCTGAGCCAAAGGCAGAGGCTTAACACACTGAGCCACCCAGGTGCCCCTTAAAACAAAATCTTAAAAAAATAGAGCTTCTAATACTTAGGACACAAAGAAAAGCTTATATAAATATGTAACTTTAAAGCAATTAATTAAAATTGCCCTAGAATTAACTAGGAACTGGGTTATAAGGAGTGTTTAATGAAATAGAAACACGTGAGTGGTGATCAAGAAAGTGAGGAGGCAAAACAGTGACTCCACAACTAGTGGCCTATGGTGGATCTGGAAGGAAAAAAGGGTTGTCAGACATTGTGGGAGATCTAAAACCAGTTTCTGCCATTTTTCCTTAAATTCTAAAGGAAAGTCACTGAAATATATGATATCCTTTGTTGGGAGAGTGAGCTTAAGAAACATATTAAGAGGCTTTAATTAAAATTGAACTTGAGGGTTGCCCTCGGTGACTCTGTTGGTTAAGCATCTGACTCTTGATTTTGGCTCAGGTCATGATCTCAGGGTCATGAGATCAACTCTTGTGTTGGGCTCTGTGTGGAGTTTGCTTGGGTTTCTCTCTACCTCTCCTTCTGCCCCTTTCCCCACTCATGTATTCTCTATCTTTATCAAATAAATCTTTAAAAAATAATAAAAAAATTAAATTTGAAGCTAATAAATATGAGAGTTATAAAGAAACCCAACTGGGTTTGGGGAGTTCTTTAAAAGTAGACTATTTGGTATGAAGCAATAATCCTCATTGGCCTATTGAAAAAGAGACAGAAAGGTGGAGCACATATGCTGAACTTTGAGAGATGATTCTATGGTGGAACTATTTATGTTCCATGGAGAAGCTGAAGAAAAGACATCTGAGGGTGAAGGTCATTGTCCCTTTGGGTTTGGGGTATGGGTATTTGAAATACCCAAAGGTGCAAATTTGACAGAATCATGAAATAAACTAAGAAACTGTTTGACCATAGTGAAAAATGTCAACTGGCCTTCTGTGATTATTGTTCAGTAAAGCAGATGAAATTTATTAAGGATTAAAAATTTTAATAATACAATGAACAAGTTTGACCTGATGAAAGTATATTGCACTATATTGAACCTAAGCTTCACATATGAAACAACTAAAATAAATTAATCTCAAAGAAAGTTTTAACAAATATGAAATATTTTAATCGGTTAACTCTGATGCCTAGTAAGGAATAATACTTTTGAAAAGTACATTAAGGGCACCTGGGTGGCTCAGTGGGTTAAAGCCTCTGCCTTCGGCTCAGGTCATGGTCCCAGGGTCCTGGGATTGAGCCCCGCATCCGGCTCTCTGCTCAGCGGAAAGCCCGCTTCCCCTCTCTCTCTGCCTGCCTCTTTGCTTACTTGTGATCTCTGTCAAATAAATAAATAAATGACTCGTTTATTTCAAGTGCAAACTTAACTGCGCATCCTGTATTTTATGCGTCAAATATAGGAAAACAGAGAAAGACAACGTTATTCTTACACTAGCCGTTGGGTAAAACACTCAATGACGCGCCCTGGAAGATAAAAGGAGTGGAGCCCAAGCGTCTGACTCTCCGCTAAGTTATTTCCGGTCTGGGGCTCTGAGGAAAAAGAGAGGGAGGCGAGAGAATATTAAGGTTGCTGAGTTGGGTCCGCCAGCGTCCCACAATCCTTTGCTCTGGGTTCCTCTTTCCTCGCTCAAGATGGCGCTGCTCGCGATACGTTCTTCACGCTGGGCAGCCGCCGCGGCTGCTTTTGAAAAACGCCGGCATGTTGTGTTTCTGATCCGACCTTTAGTCTCTGTCCGTGGCGCAGGTTCTCAGTGGAGATCACGGCAGCTCGGCGTTTCGGGAACCGCTCGAACTTCCCAGGTGAGGTACCATTCACATGGTAGAGTAGGGTGAAGGACAAAGGGACCTATAGGGAAAAGTTTGCCCTCGTGTCCTTGGGTCAGAGAGAACTCCAAGAAGAAAGGTTGTCAGTGCTAACTCGGAATATCAGTAAGTGAAGGAAATTGGGGTTAGTAATTTGAGGAAAGGGTGAAGAAAACCTTTGTGGCATAGCCCACGGGAATGGAACGGAAGGTTTTGGTCAGAGGGCACCTGAACGCTAGTGACTGTCGCAGGATTTACATTTTTTTTTCTTCTGAGTTTAAGAGATGGGGTAGACAGGATTTCCAGATTGCTTATCCTTCTAAATGCAAGGAAAACTGAGATGTTTTCCAGAGTTAGTAGTGGAATTTGTGACCAATATGCCCATGTTTCAGATTTTACTCATTTGAAAGTAGCAATTAGGGGAGTACTGTAAGATGACAGCAAAGCTACGTGTAAACAAGAGGCAAATTGAGTTGGCAGCAGTTAACTCTCCGATGACAGTGGTTCTTGATAGGCCGAAACCGTAACTTTCTCTCCAAAACATTGACCGCCCTAAATTCATATGTAAACACGATTGTCCTTTGATATGAGAATAGTGTTCTTCTGTTCATACAGGTCACTTTGGAAACCGTAAAGCTGGTTATCTTTAATTAATGTAGTTTTTGTTATAGTGCCTCTTAATATTTGTGTCTTTTGTTATCCCTCACTCAGCAGTTTCAAAGAAATAATTTGTACTTGTACTTTAGTGTATCTTTTATTTACTATATATTGGCAAAAAGTTTAATTCCCATTCAGTGATACTTGTTCATCAGTATCACTGAAGTATTTTTAGTTTTGTATGAGAAGCACCCTCATAAATTGATTCTGCCTGAACCGATATTTAATATCTACTGTGTACATAGGGCTGTGCTCAATAATGGGGGTACCAAGAGAAACACATATTAATGTCTTCAAGATTGATCAATTTAGTTAGGGAGATGGAATCTATGCATTATAAGGATAACTAAAAAACAGTGTAGGTTAAATATCAAAAGAACAGTATAAACAATAAGAACAATAAACATCTAGAGGGAATGGTGGTAATTAAGGACCAGATCACAGAGAGGATCTCATGCTGGTGATAGACATGGGGAGAACATTTTAAGCAGGGAGAATATTGAATGACGCTAGGCATGTGGAGTGCTGGAGAAATTATATCTATTTGTTCTTCCAGTAATTACTGAACACCTTTACAGCAGTGAACAGAATAAAATACAGGCCTGCTCTTAGTTTAAAAGTTAGTAAAGGAAAAAGGTAAGTAGACAGGCAAAAATAATTCAGTAGTGCAATGATGGGGAGGGTAGAGAGTATTGGAAGAGTGTATGGGAAAGGCGTCAAGTCTTATTTTGAGGTGGGAAAAATGCCTTGAATGACATATCTAAGCTAAGCTAAGACCTTAAAAATTAAGAGAAATTAGCTAAAGAGGGAATAATGTGTGCAGAGGCCCACAGGGAAGAGAGAACATGCACTTTTTTAGAACTACATATAGTTTTAGGTTACTGAGGAATTTAGGATAAAAGTGGCACCTTAGGCTAGGGGAGCAAATCCAGATCATTTTAATAAAGTTTTAAAAACACTTTATAGTTGAAAGTTGGAACACATGATTTCTTTGGAACCATTCTTGTTCTGTATTCCTCTAAAAAGTCTGATGAAGTTAAGATAAAATTTGTCGGACTTTGTCAGCCTGGG
>RCUC01017767.1:0-10867 GCA_003697995.1 Taxidea taxus jeffersonii
AAAAAAAAAAAAAGAAAAAATTATTTTGCAGTGAGTCACTGATTAAAAAGACCAATATAGATTGAAGTTATGAAAACAAATTTCACAGAGTAGCCAGGGATAGATTTCAAAAGCTTCAATGCTCTGACAAACCGGTCAACTCTACATTTCTAATCATTATAAACAACTTGAAGGAGTGTGAAGGAACCCTAAGTCATTGGTGTCATTACCTCATAACTGGATTTGGTTAGAACTCACACCTGCAAATGGTTGCACCATTCTCATCTATAAAGTTCTTAACGCTAAAAATAAAATACATCTTCATTTTGATCTAGAGAACACTTTTACTGTAAAATCTCATTATACATAGCTTCTTGCCTGCTTACATTCTTTCCATCTGCTATTATCTGCTCCCAGTAACTGTCTTCTTGTAGTGCCTAACACCTATTATATAACTTTAAAAAAATTAAATCAAACTTGGGAAGTGTAGTAAAATGGTGGTTTGATTTTTATGTCAAATTTCTCATGGGGCAGTTATGGTTCTATCTGTGGTAGCTTTTTATGATTTTCACATAATGTGACATGACAGAAAAGCTTAGCCTCAACGGAGTTGCTACAGATTATTTTCCCTCTCACCATGGTCTCATTCTTTCAGATTTAGGGGGGAAAAGCATGAAGAAGTTAAGTGTAAGTTATTCTCTTCTCTCCACTTTCTTAAGTAGAGATTTATCTATATACTTTTGTCCCAAACTTTGCCCATGGCTTTACTTTTTCTTATTTCTAGTTGGAAGGTTTAAAAATAATCCAAGAGCTGAACATAGATTAAATCAGTTTGGTGGGGAGGGCAAAGTCTATCATTACAAAGTTTATTCTGTTTAAAAGGAGAATATGTCAGGTAAATCAAAGCATTTCTATTCTTGGCATAAATCATACAGAAGATATTCGTTCCCTGAATAAATTATAAGAAATACATAATTCTTGAATATGATGCTACTTGTTTACACAGAATCCAAAACATAAAGATAAGGGAATCTGGAAGGATTTATGAATTACTAAAATTATGTTCACAGTTATTTTTATAAATCTAATGAAGAATAAACTCACATCACTCTAGAAACCCTGGCATTATTTTTAGAGAATTCATAAAAGATCACAAGACTATAGTCAAATCCTACTGCTTCTATTTCAAAAACAATGCAACTATCATCACCTTGGAAATTTACTGATCAATTAACTTGGATTATGAAAATCAAAAACATTAGAACATATTACGCAGAAATAAATTTTCATCCCCAGGTTACTGGATAAAAATTAACAAAACATGTGGAAAGAGAAATCTAGCTTAATTTCTTCTCTAAGAGAGAGGCAGGCACATACTAAGAGGAAGGAAATAAATGATTCATTCATTCAATTTAATATATATGCTTAAAACCACCATAGCATTTTTTTCTTGTGACAATTACCTCTCTTTGCCTTTTATGCTTTCCTCACAGAATATATACTCTAAATTAGAATTCATATACTTTTTTATTTTATATTTTAAGGTTTAATTTAAATTCCAGTTAGTCAGCATACAGTATAATATTAGTTTCAGGTGTGTAACACAGTGACTGAACACTTTCATACAACACCCCAAGCTCATTACAAGTGGACTCCTTAATCCCCATCATCTATTTAACGTATCCCCTTAACCTTCTACCCTCTGATAACCCTCAGTTTGTTCTCTACAGTTAAGAGTCTGCTTCCTGGTTTGCCTCTCTCTTTCCTCTTGGGTCTTTTGCTTTGTTTCTTAAATTTGCTTTGTTTCTAAATTTTCTCTTAAATTTTGTAAAGTCATATGGTATTTGTCTTTCTCTGACTTATCTCACTTAGCACAATACTCTCTAACTCCATCCATGTCATTGCAAATGGCAAGATTACATTCTTTACTATGGCTGAATAATATTCCATTGTGTGTGTACATATACATATGTACATATATACAAATACATATTTGTTTATGTATATATGTACATTTTCTTTATCTATTCATCAGCCAATGGTCACTTGGGCTTCTCCCATAGTTTGGCTTTTGTAAATAATGCTGCTATAAACATTGGGGTGGATGTATCCCTTTGAATTAATATTTTTGTTGAGTACCTTTTCATGTGTTTGTTGGCCAGTAGGATGTCTTCTTTGGAGAAATGGCTATGCATGTCTTCTGCTCATTTTTTAATTGGATTATTTGTTTTTTGGGTGTTGAGTTGTATAAGTTCTTTATAGGTTTTGTATACTAACCCTTTATCTGGTATGTCATTTGCAAATATATTCTACCATTCCATAGGTTGCTTTTTAGTTTTGTTGATTGTTCCCTTCTCCATGCACAAGCTGTTTATTTTGATGAAGCCCCAATAGTTTATTTTTGCTTTTGTTTCCCTTGCCTCAGTGGCATATCTATAAAGAAGTTGCTATGGCTTATGTCAAAGAAGTTACTTCCTAGGGCTCTTACCAGATTTTTATGATTTCAGGTCTCACATTTAGGTCTTTAATCCATTTTATTTTTGTGTATGGTAGGAGAAAGTGGTCCAGTTTCATTCTTTTGCATGTTGCTGCCTGTTTTCCCAGTGCCATTTGTTGAAGAGACTGCCTCTTTCCCATTGGATGTTTTTTCCTGCTTTGTTGAAGAGTAATTGACCATATAGTTGGGGGTTCATTTTTAGGTTTTTTATTCTGTTCTATTGATCTGTGTGTCTATTTTTGTGCCAGTACCATACTGTTTAGATTGCTACAGCTTTGTAATATAATTTGGAGTCTGGAATTGTGATGCCTCCAGCTTTGCTGTTCCTTTTCAAGATTGCTTTGACTATTTGGGGTTTTTTTTTTGTGGTTCCATACAAATATTAGGATTGTTTGTTCTAGCTCTGTGGAAAATTCTATTGGTATTGTGTTAGGAATTTCATGAAATGTGTTGGCTGCTTTGGGTAGTATATTTAAAAAATATATATTTGTTCTTCCGATCCATTAGCATGGAATGTCTATTTCTTGGTATTGTATTTAATTTCTTCCACCAATGTTTCATAGTTTTCAGAGTACAGGTCATTCACCTCTTTGGTTAGGTTTGTCTGTAGGTATCTTATGTTTTTAGTGCAATTATAAATGAGATTAATTTCTTAATTTCTCTTTCTGTTGCTTTATTATTGGTGTATTGAAATGCAATAGATTTATGTATGTTGGTTTTGTATCCTGTGATTTTGCTGAATTCATTTAGCAGGGTTTTGGTGGAGTCTTTGGGTTTTCTTTAAGTAATTTACCATTTGTAAATAGTGGAAGTTTTACTTCTTTCCTTCTGATTTGGAAGGTTATTATTATTATTATTTTTTTTGCTTTTCTTTTTAAAGAGGGGAAGAGACAGAGAGAGAGAGAATCTTAATTTCTTAATCAGGTTCCACACCCAGTGTGTATCCTAATGCTGGGCTCAATCTCAGAATCCAGAGATCATGACCTGAGCCAAAATCAAGAGTTGGATGCTTAACTGACAGCCACCTAGGGATCCCTGGATGACTTATTTCTTTGTGTTGCCTGATTGCTACAGCTAGGATTTCTAGTACTATGTTGAATAAAAGTGATAGAGGAAAAGCTCTCAGTTTTTCCCCATTGGGGATGATATTAGCTGTGGGTTTTTCATAGATGGCTGTTATGATATTGATATGTTCTCTCTAAACCTACTTTGTTGAGGGTTTTTATCATGAATGGATGTTGCACTTTGTCAAATGCTTTTTCTGCATCTACTGAAAGGATCATATTGTTCCTATGCTTTTTTAAAAAATTAAATGATATATCACAATGATTGATTTGTGAATATTGAACCATCCTTACAACCCAGGAATAAAACCCACTTGGTCATGGTGAATGATTTTTTGAATGTATTGTTGGATTTGGTTTGCTAGTATTTTGTTGAGGATTTCTGCATCTAAGTTCATCAGAGATACTGGTCTGTGGTTCTCATTTTTGGTGGTATCTTTATTTGCTTTTGGTATCAGGGTAATTTTGGTCTCATAGAATGAATTTGGAAGTTTTTCTTCCTTTTCTATTTTTTGGAATAGTTTGAGAAGAATAGGTATTAACCCTTTAAATATTTGATAGAAGTCACCTGTGAAGACAACTGGTCCTGGACTTTTGTTTGTTGGAGTTTTCTGATTACTGAATCAATTTCTTTGCTTGTTATCAGTCTGTTCAAGTTTTCTATTTCTTCCTGTTTCAGTTTTGATAATTTACATGTTTGTAGGAATTTATCCGTTTCTTCCAAGTTGTTCCACTTGATGACATATAGGTTTTCATAATATTCTCTTATAATTGTTTGTATTTCTGTAGTGTTGGTTGTTATTTCTCCTCTCTCATTTGTGATTTGGGTCCTTTCTCTTTACTTTTTGATAAATCTGCTAGAGCTTTACGAATTTTATTATTTTTTTCAAAGACCCAGCTCCTGTGTTTGGTCCCTAGCCTAAATGTGGTAAGTTTTAACTAGATGTGCTCTGGTCTGCTTGTGAAATGAGACCTGTCACCACTTCCACCAAAACTGAGACCCTGCAAAACTCTCTGGGAGATGTGGAATGGGCAGGGGTTTGTGTTGGTCTTCTGGGGGAGGGACCCACCACACTGGGCCTGAGGCTAGTGTGGCTGGTTAGGGCAGTTCCACCAGAGAGCAGGGGGGTGGAACTTAGCCTAAGCAATTTTGTAGCCAGTGTCTGCATTGTGCTGCTTCCAGCAGGTGAGTTTGTGTTTATGCTGAGGGGACAAAGAAGAAAATGGCACTGGCCAGCTCGTTTGTTCCAGGAGAGGCACCTCCAAGAATTCTGCCTCACACAGACAGGCTTCAAGAAGAGTGAATAATCTCCCTGCTGTGTGCCCCAGCCACCTTTTGGATCTTGTTTCCATGCTGTATGCATCCTTGCTGTTTGCCTAACTTCTCTCCAGGAGTAGCACAGTGCCTTCAAGGTTCTATCCCAGCCAAGACCCTGACCTTTAAAACTCTAGACTTTAAGTCCCACTGGTTGCAAGAACTCAGGGAATCCAGCCCCTCTCACTTTCCAAGCCAGTGGCTATGGGGAAACATTCTCCTTGTGCATTCCCCTGCATTCCTTTCTCCCTGAAACCAGCTCTCTGCACTTCCTACCTTCCTCTATGTGGCCTCTTCTCGCTTTAGTTGTGGAGTTTGTTTTGTCAGTCTTCAGGTTGACTTCTGGGGGTATTTAGGATGAATCGATAGTTATCTAGTGGTGTTCATGGGATGAGGCAAGCCTAAGGTCCTCCTACTTCACCACCATCCTCCTCTCTCTGCCTATTCTTTTTAATCCCCAGGAACAGATAACACTGATATCCTTCACCAGTAAGTGTTCAATAGATAACAGATGAATGAAAACTTAGTCTTATGCCAAAAGCCCTTTAAAGTTAGTCACTAGGGGCGCCTGGGTGACTCAGTGAGTTAAGCCTCTGCCTTCAGCTCAGGTCATGATCTCTGGGTCCTGGGATCGAGCCCCACATCGGGCTCTCTGCTCAGTGGGGAGCCTGCTTCCTCCTCTCTCTCTACCTGCTTCTCTGCCTACTTGTGATCTCTGTCTGTCAAATAAATAAATAAAATCTTTAAAAAAAAGATTAAAAAAAATAAAGTTAGTCACTAATATCTCTAATGAATCTGAATGACATTGTAACTCAAGCTTCAGAGCAGACATTTGAGAGATAAAATATATTCATAGTATTTATTTTCATTGCAAACTCCTAAAAATATTTATCTCATATGTATGTTTATATACATATATGCATTATATGTATATATATACTAGTATACATATATAATATATATTATGTATATATATACATATATACACTAGTAGTTATGTGTGAATATTGCTTCATCTTAATCTCAATTATTCACTAACACACACGGGAAATCAAATTCAAATCCGAGCTCCTACTCTATTATCTCTTTCCAACATCATTTCCTAATAGTCCCTTGACTGTCTTTAGCATGCTTTGCAACATGGGTTTTCAAAGACAATTTGTTGAACTGAGGAATGAATGAACAAAGAACCATGCACCTGGCATTAACATTACCTACCATTACCCTAATATTAAGTGCAACAGTAGGAGGAACTTACAGTATTGCACACTACAACTGTAATTATAGACTTCAAGGACCCCAAATTATGATGAAATGAAAAGCTCCCAAAGCAGGTAATAACATTCAGAGTATAATAGCATTATATAGTTTTCAAAAAAGATGAAAAGACATTGAATTAGTTATATTAGTTATATTGCTTTCTTAAGATACAGAGAAGATCACATATTTTAGGTATTTTTATGAAAATAATAAAAGCCATTTCATGTAAAGGATTTATTTATAATCAAGCAAGGAAATTTTGAAGTAGAATTCACTATTTAAAAATAATGACAAACATAAATTTCCTTATCAGAATCCCACTGGTATTTTAGTGAAAACACAGTATACTGGGTTTTATCAGAATTCATGTAAATATCATGGTTCAGTTTTAATTGATAAGGTTTTGACAGAAAATTTTACAGCGAACTGAATGGAAGTGTATTTAAGATATGCATTTCCATTCACAGACTTTGAAATATGTAGTTTAGTAAAACTTATGTTTATCTTTAAGCCAAAAAGTATATGGTATCACTTTCCATAAAAAGGTTATTATGACACTTTGAGAATAGGATTTTTTTCTGTTTGTAACTCTATGACCTTCATCTTTAGGGGAGTTTATTTTATCATGACCAGAGTATAATCTAAATCAAATTGTGGACAGTGACTTATCTTTAGATCCTTCCGTGAAGATAATAGTGAATTTGGCTCTCATGAGGTAGGGAGAGAAAATTGTATGCATGTGGAGCAGTGATTCACACAGTTATGAGCTTTCTACAGGAGACACATATATTTGTCAGAAGATAATTGCAGTAGCAAATTTGCAAATATCCTTAGCCAAACATATTATAACATTATTCATCATAGAATATAACATACATCGTCTATATGTGGAAAGATGACACCCTCTGGAGTGTTGTTTCTTATGCAAGGTTGTACAGAAGTTCAAAGATGAGATGCTGGATGGTTGTTAAAAGAAAAAAAAAAACAGAATAATCAATCTCCTCACCCTAAGATGACTGTCCTACAACTTGTGAAGTCTGCTGGATACCCATGGAAATAAACTGTGCATAACTTGTTTTAATTTTGGTGGAGAAATGAGGAGATGCTTAAGAGATAGGGCATCATAGAAAAAGAAAAAGAGGAAAGAAACATTCGTAAATGTAATGATTTACATTAGGGCAATTACATTCACTAAATCATCCTACACCAATTACCGTATTATCTGTAGCTTTTCTCATTTGTTGAATAAGGGAAACTATTTGCAATATCCATTTTTTGCTGCTATGCTCATGACAGCAGAATAACACCAAGAAGTGTTCCATTTTGTTTTGTTTTTAGTTTAAGCAATGCTTTTTTCCCCAACACTGTTTCACCAATCCTTCTAGGTCCATGCTAGACAAGTTTTTTTTTTTTTTGTCATAAGATTGTGCCTGAAATTCTCATTGAGAGTTATAATCAGAATAATTCTGAACCCATTCAATTGCTCTTTGTGTAGATACAGCCAGAGTTCAAAAAATAATCATGAAACTTTTATTAAAGGCTTTGACCTTAACAATAGAAAAATTAAACACATCCAAGTAATTATTTTCCATTTAAATATAGACTGTATGTACTGAAACTGCTTATTCAATTTTTGGATAATGAAATCTTCCAGGTAGAAGTGTAATGTGTAGTTAAAAATGAATCTTGAACAATGCTATTATCATCTTGTCCAGATTGGCCAATTTTTCTCAACCCCAACCTGGAGAGGTCTTATTATAGGATAAAACTCCTTTGCCGATTCAATTCTTTACTCAATTCAGGGCCTGTGGTTTAGATTTAGTCGTGAATTACCCTGAATACCTGGCCAAAATGACTTGAAAATAGACTATAATTTATTTAGCACAGGCAATCAGATACCAGCAGTATAGAAAAATAATGATATCATATAGCCGTCTAAATCCTGTTGATAGCAACACAATTCCCCATTGCCCCAAAGCTCTCCTCAAATTTGCCATCTACCTTTCTTATCTTCCCAACTTCTCTCTCCCTCCAACCTTCCAACCCTTTTTTCATTTCTCCTGTCCTCCCTCTCTCTCTCTTCCTCTCTAATTTTCTTTCCTTTCTTCCCTCTTTCCCTCCTCTCTTCCCCTCTTCCTTTGTCTTTCCCTCCTTCCTTTCCCAAATGGTCATATTTTCAGTGAAAAACTATAGACATATTTTCCCTTCATTTGATAGATTATGTCAGTAAAAGAAAACTGTGAATAATTGTCAAAACCATTTTATTTCAATCTTACTTAAACATACGATGAAATAAAAAGAGCATTTTTAAAAATCAGACTTTTTTGATACGAAACTATAAATTACAAATCACACTCTGCTATTAATTCACAATGTTAGGAAATCAACTTGGAGCTTCGTGTAGGTTTTACTTTTAAAGGTTTAATGTGCATAATTTGCATCCCAATTCCTCTACAATATAATGGTATATTTTTTTTACTCTCTAAAGTTAAGCAGTCAAGTTGCTTAATTTTTTAAATGGCTGTATTTTATAAACTTTAAACAATTTATAGTTGTCATTTTAATTTCTATTTTTTTGCTTAATATAATTCACTTAGTAAAAATTACTTTTATTTTTTTTAGTAAACATTACTTTTATTTCAAAATAGTGGCAGCCCAGTTTTCCAAACTAAGAACTTAAACAACTTAAGTGAAAGGAAAACAGAATCTTAATATCAAATACATGATTTTGAATTCCAGGTCTAGAATTATAAAGAGCTAACTTATTCAAATATCTGATCGTTCTTCCCTTACTGGGAAGAATAATTCAATCACTCTATGTCTAAAAATTGTCATTACAGCTTCTTACCTAACTTATGATGCTTCATAGCTACAATCAAAATCCCAAATTTCAATCTCTGTTAAAAATAAAGCTATTGTTTCACATTTCATTCACATTATCCATCAAGCAATCAAAATTAATTTATTGAGAACCAGCATGTGCAAGAGTCAAACTTAAATTTAAGGTCCAGAGGCATAAATGGTCTTTATTTCAGGTGTCCCTGTAGCAAAGTTGAAATAAATAAACATACTGCTTAGGTTCCATCATCACTTCCTACAAAACCCCTTTATTGGTGTCATCCTCCATCCTGTTCTACATATTCTTGCCTGAGTTCAGGGATATTTATTGCTTATTGGCTGCTCAGTATCTTTTCCCCTTTCTATTTTCAACAGATCCCCAGTTTCTTTGGTTTTGGAAGGAGATGATTTTAAAGCAAAGTTCTCTGCTCTCCTCTAGCTAAGAGATGGGTGTGTGACTCAAGCAAGGTCAACTGGACTCCCTGTTCTGGGACTTTGTATTCTGAACAGGGAAACAGTATGCAGAAAAAAGAGGATCACAAAGACAGCCCGGAGTAGGTATTATGAACCAGATGCCCGGATGTGCTCGGGTAGCTTTTCTTTTTCTAAGCCTTTTCCCACTGCCTTCATGCCAGTTCCAGTGCATTCACCTTCTGATTTAATCAGAGGATGTTTTCTGTTGCTTACATCCAAAAAATCCTATTGATAGTCAACAAACCACATCTGATGATTTTACCTTTTTGTTTAAAATACCTCACGCATTGCCACTGCCTGCAGGCCATAATCAAAACTCCTTGTTCTAGCAAGGAAAGATGTGCTTTTCGTAGCCCCATCCCTCTCTATTCAAGTTCATCAATTTCTTCCTCACCCCCTTAATTTCAGCCATATGGAATCACAATTTATGTAACACATTACATTGTTTTCCACCTCAGCAAAAAGTAGAGTTTGTTTCTTCTGCAAGAATCACCTTTCTGTTTTATCTACCTGATTATTTCCAACTTGTTCTTTAATACTTGCCTTAAGTTTTAGCTTCTACAATAAAATTTTCCCGACCTCCATTTTCTTCCCTGGCTTATTTAGGTGTCCTCTTCCTGAAGTAAGGCCCTAGAGCATCCCCTAAACATATCCAGGGAGGGAGAAACCTGCAGTGGGGACCCTGTAATGAGACTGTATGAGTTCAAATTTCACTGTTGTCTCTACTACTTGACCTTGGGCAGATTATTTAACATCACTGTGCTTTAGTATCAATCTCACAGTGTAGTGAGCATTAAGTAATGCATGTGAAGTACTTAAAAGTGACTAGCATATCATTAGTGTTAAATATGTGCTAGGTAGTATCCTGTAATTTATTTCTGTTAGTGTTGTTATCGCTCTTCTTTCCTTCACCTGCTTTAATCTATGCATTGCTATCTTATCCAAGTCTGTACTTACCAGGCACTTAGTAGTAGCTCAAGAAAAATTTGTTAAATGAACATATAAATAAATAGTCACTGATAGTGTTTTGCAGTTTCCAAAGTCCTTTTGAAATACTACCTCATTTCTCACACTTCGACTATTAGAGTTAGGATTGCTTTGTTTAAAAGTTCACATAGAGAAAATGTTTATTCCCTGATATTGTAATAAATTCATCCCCAAACTAATATCTTTTTTTGTCCCCCTCACACTTGTTTAATGTTTATTTATGGTCATTTTACTGACCATTTAGTGATAGAAAGCTCTAAAAGTCAAGAACTTACAATGTCTTTATAACTCAGTTTTTTAATATGAGGGGAAAAAGCAGGAAAAGCACTCCATTATTCAGCAAGAAAAGGGAAATTTTATATATATAACACTTATAGGTATATCTCTGTATACAAATATGATATACATAAATCTATCTCATTATATAACATTTAAAATATATAAAATTAAAAA
>RCUC01017770.1:0-21451 GCA_003697995.1 Taxidea taxus jeffersonii
AAAAAAAAAACTAATGGTGTACTATATGTTAGCTAACTGAACATAAGAAAAAGACAAGAGATAACAAGACTTGCGGAGGATGTGAAGAAAAGTGAACCCTTGTTCACATTGATAAGAATGTAAATTGACACAATTAGTATGGAAAACAGTATGGAGGTTTCCCCCAAAATTAAAAGTAGAACTACCGTAAGATCCAGCAATTCCATTCCTGAGTATATATCCAGAGGAAATAAATCAAAACCTTGAGGAGCTACCTGCATCCTCCTGTTTATTATAATATTATTTACAATGGCTAAGACATGAAAATAACCTAAGTGTTTGTTGACAGATGAATGGATATAGAAAATGTGATATATATCACATTTTCTATATCTATATCTATATCTACATCAAATATATATATAGATAGAATAGAAAATGTGAGATATATATATATGTGTGTATATATACACACATATATACACAAATGTGTATATATGTGTGTATATATACATATATATGTATGTGTGTGTGTGTACATACACACACACAAAATAAAATGTTGCCATTTGTGACAACAAGGATGAACCTTAGGGCATTATGTTAAGTGAAATAAGTCACAAAGAAAGGCTAATAATGTACGATCGCACTTATATGTGGAATCTAAAAAACCCCAAACTCATAGAAAGAGAGCATACTGGTGGTTGCCAGGGCCCAGGTGTAGGCGATATGAGGGGGAAAAGGTGGTCAAAGGATACAAACTTTCATTTATAAACTGAAAGAGTTCTGAGGATGTAATGTACAGTATGGTGACTCTAGTTAACAATACTGTATTGTATATATGAAAGTTGCTGAGAACGTAGATCTTAAAAGTTCTCACCATAGGGGCATCTGGGTGGCTCTAGGTTAAGAATCTGACTTTGGCTCAGGTCATAATCCCAGGGTCCTGGAATCAAGTCCTGTATTGGGCTCCCTGCTCAGCAGGGAGCCTGCTTCTCCCTTTCTCTATGCCTGCCTCTCCCCCTTCTTGTGGTCTCTCTCTCTGTGTCAAATAAATAAATAAATAAAATCTTATTTTTAAAAAGTTATCACCGTAAAAAAGTAAGTATGTGAGATGTGAGGTGTTAATGTGTTAACTAACCTTATTGTAATAGTTATTTCACCATATAGAGATATGTCAAATGACTGTGTTGTAAACTTTAAACTTACACAATGTTATATGTCAATTATATCTCGATAAACCTGGAAAATGGAAAAATCAACATCACTAAGTTCTCACTGAAGTAGTTGCTTTTATGGGAAAGAAAAAAAAAAGGTTACTTAATAGCAAGACCTAGAGCAGTACTAGTGCATGCTGCATGGGGAGCTGCACTTGGCAAGTGAAGAAACAGACTCAGAGGAAATGAGACGTTTTTTAGGTCATACAGGAGAAGGTGCTGCTTAGGAAAAGAAGATAACTTAGGACAACATACAAATTTTATTCAGGAGTTTGGTAATTTTTGTGATTATATACAGTGGAACTTTTAAAGTGTGGTCCCTGAGTCATGAGACTGAGAATCACCCTTAGTGATTAGTAAGTATTCCTGGGCCTAGCTCCCAGAGATTCAGATTCATTTAGGCCAAGGGATGTTCTTATGTTACAGTCTTGAAAAGTGAGGGTGTATATATGACTGCTTCTCTACTTTTATGCTGTGTGGCTTAGTGTCTTATTTCCAACATCTGTCTCTGGATATCTCTCATGTATGATCTTTGTTTCCTGGATGTGTGTAAATATTATTGATGTCTTGAGAGGAGTGATGTCTTGATAGAGTAATCAGTCTGTTGGACTTTTACTTGAAATCACTTGTTCTCCAAGTGTGGTATCTGAATCAGCAGCATCAGCCTCACCAAGGAACTGAGAAATACAAATTTCAGGCCTCATCTTAGACCTACTAAGTTATAACCTGGGGGAATGGCCTAGTACTTTGTTTTAACATCCCTCCCAAATGATTCTGATGCATAAACATTCTGATTGAGTATTTCACTTATACCCTCCAGATCCATCCATGTCTATGTAAATGGTATTTATCCTTTCTGATGGCTGAGTAATGTTCCATTGTATACGCATACCACATCTTCTTTATCCATTCATCTGTCAGTGGACATTTCAGCTCTTTCACAGTTTGGCTATTATGGACATGCATGCTATGAACATTGATGCCAGGAGCCCCTTTATGTAACTACATTTGAATATTTGGGGTAAATATTTAGTAGTGAAATTGCTGGGTCATAGGGTAGCTCTATTTTTAACTTCTTGAGGAAACTCCATACTGTTTTCCAGAGTGGCTGTACCAGCTTGCATTCCCCCTAACAGTGTAAGAGGATTCCCCTTTCTCTACATCTTAACCAACATTTGTTGTTTCCTGAAATGTTAATTTTAGCCATTCTGGCTGGTATGAAGTGGTATTTCATTGTGGTTTTGATTTATATTTCCCTGATGGCTAGTGATGTGGAACATTTTTTTCATGTCTGTTAACCATTTGTATGTCTTCTTTGGAGAAATGTCTGCTTATATCTCCTGCCCATTTCTTGACTGGATTATTTGCTTTTGGAGTGTTGAGTTTGATAAGTTCTTTATAGATTCTGGATACTAGCCCTTTATCTAATATGTCATTTGCAAATATCTTCTCCCATTCTGTAGGTTGCCTTCTGGTTTTGTTGACTGTTTCCTTTGCTATGCAGAAGTTTTTAATCTGGATGAAGTCCCAAGAGTTCATTTTTGCTTTTGTTTCCCTTGCCTTTGGAGATGTGTCTAGCAAGAAATTGTTGCAGCCTAGGTCACAGAGGTTGCTGCTTGTGTTCTCTTCTAGGATTATGATGGATTCCTCTCTAACGTTGAGGTCTTTCATCCATTTTGAGTTTATCTTTGTGTATGGTGTAATAAAATGGTCCAGTTTAATTCTTCTACATGTGGCAGTCCAATTTTCCCAGCACCATTTATTGAAGAGACTGTCCTTTTTCCATTAGATATTCTTTCCTGCTTTGTTGAAGATTAGTTGACCATAGAGTTGAGGGTCCATTTCTGGATTCTCTATTCCATTTATTTAATCTATGTGCCTGTTTTTGTGCCAGTACCATACTGTTTTGAGGGTAACAGATTTGTAATATGGCTTGAAGTCCAGAATTGTGATGCCACCAGCTTTGGTTTCCTTTTTATTTTTCTTTTTTTAAAGATTTTATTTATTTATTTAATTGAGAGGGAGAGAGATCACAAGCTGGCAGAGAGGCAGGCAGAGGGGGGGGAAGCAGATTCCCTGCTGAGCAGGGAGCCCGATGTGGGGCTTGATCCCAGGACCCAGAGACCATGACCTGAGCTGAAGGCAGAGGCTTTAACCCACTGGGCCACCCTAGGCACCCCTGAATGACTTACTGATACATTAGCTGGAGGCTCCAGTACAATAATGAGAGTGGGTAACCTTGTCTTGTTCTTTGTCTTAGATGAAAAATACTTAGCTTTTCACTGCTGAATATGATGTCAGCTGGGGATGTGTCAGACGTGACTTTTATTATATTGAGGTTCAATCCTTCTATACCTAATTTGTTGAGAATTTTTATCTTGAAAATATTTTAATTTTGTCTTTTTCTGCATTTACTGAGATGATTGTGGTTTTATGGTATATCACATATTGATTTGTTAATATGGTATATCACATATTGATTTTTGTATATATATTTTTTAAAGATTTTATTTATTTGACAGATAGAGATCACAAGTAGGCAGAGAGGCAGGCAGAGAGAAAGGGGGAAGCAGGCTCCCCGCTGAGCAGAGAGCCTGATGTGGGGCTCGATCCCAGGACCCTGAGATCATGACCTGAGTTGAAGGCAGAGGCTTTCACCCACTGAGCCACCCAGGCACCCTGATTTTTGTATATTTTGACCCATGCTTGCATTACAGGGATAAATCCTACTTTATCATGGTGTATCATACTTTTAGAGTGCTGTTGAATTTGATTTGCGACTATTTTGTTGAGGATTTTTGCATCTAGGCTTATCACAAATATTGGCCTGTAATTTTCTTTTACTGTAGTGTCCTTCCATATCTTTGATATCAGGGTAATGTTGACCTTGTAAAATGGTTCTATATTTCTTCAATTTTTTGGAAGAATTTGAGAAAGTTGAGATAAAAATTCTCAACAAATTAGGTATAGAAGGATTGAACCTCAACATAATAAAAGTTATGTCCGACACATCCCCAGCTGACATCATATTCAACAGTGAAAAGCTAAGTATTTTTCATCTTAGACAAAGAACAAGACAAGGTTACAAACTCTCATTATTGTACTGGAGCCTCCAGCTTAATGCATCAGGAGAAGGAAATAGAGTATACAAATTGGGAATGAAGACGTAAAACTGTTTTTGTTTGCAGATAACATGATAGTCTATGTAGAAAATCTGAAAGAGTCAATAAATTCCTGCAATTTATAAGTGATTATAGCAAGGCTATAGGATAAAGTTAATATACAAAAGTAAATTCCTTTCTTATATACCAGAAATAAAGAAGTGAAATTTGAAATTAAAAATTAAAATAGCAGAACCATTTGGGATGACAGTTTGGCAGTTTCTTGCCATATGATCCAGGAGTCACCCTCCATGGTATTTACCCAAAGTTAATGCTACACAAAAAGCTGCACAAAAATATTTCTAAGACTTCATTCATAATGCCAAGACTTGAAAGCAACCATGATGTCCTTCAATAGATGAATGGATAAATAAACTGTAATGTACCTGGACAAGGGAATATTATTCAGAGCTTAAAAGTAATAAGCTATCCAGCTATGAAAATAAATAGAGAAAACTTAAATGCCTATTACTAAGTGAAAGAAACCACTCTGAGAAGATAACTTACTGGATAATTCCAACTATATGATCTTCTGGAAAAGGCAAAACTATTAAAAGATCAATGGCTGCCTGGGGCTAGGCAGAAGGGGAAAATACATGGGCAGAGCACAGAAATTTTTAGGGATAAAACTATTCTGTATGATATACTGGTGGATACATGTTGTACATTTGTCCAGAAACAGTGTACAACACTAAGACTAAACCCTAATGTAAATTATGGACTCTGGGTGATAATGTACCCACGTAGGTTTATCAGTTATAACAAATGCACCACTCTGATGGGGAAATGTTGATAATGGGGGAAGCTATGCACATGTGGGGCCCAGGCCATATGGAAAATTACTGTACTTTCTGCTTAGTTTTGCTGTGAACTTGGAACTTCTCTATAAAACATAGCCTATTTAGAAAAGAAAGTTCAACTTATATGATTTTAATACTAATAGAATTTCAGGCATCATTAGGGAGAGTCTTTTAAAACAATGCATTTTTTGTGAGGAAGTAAATTGGTGTCATTATAGGTATTCTTTTTCTTAGAAACAAAGCAAGTAGAAATCTGATTTTTAAGAAGAGAAATCAAGTTGATTTCTTTTTTTTTTTTTCTTAGCCAAGACCCCCTCATATCCTTTTGGACCTGGAAAGTGGAGTGGATTTTCCCTCAGCCAGAAAGCTCCCTTCTATAACTTCCTTTCTCAAAATCCACATGCTGTGCAAGATATCCCCACTTCACTATAGGCACTAGCAAGCCAAGGATTTGGATGAGAATTTGGCCAAATTATAGTCTTGTTTTATGGAAAAAATGTTAATGGATTCAAAATTAAGTCAGGGGCGCCTGGGTGGCTCAGTTGGTTAAGCAACTGCCTTCGGCTCAGGTCACGATCCCAGAGTCCTGGGATCGAGTCCCACATCAGGCTCCCAGCACCATGGGGAGTCTGCTTCTCCCTCTGACCTTCCCTCTCATGCTGTCTCACTCTGTCTCTCTCTCTCAAATAAATAAATAAAATTTAAAAAAAAAGTCAGGACAAAAGAGTGGGAATACTGTAATGTATACATCTTCCTAAAAATATATCTATTTTTCCAAAATTTAGAAAGGGGTCAATTCAGGGGTCTGCATATCACTTTGGCAACTGGCCAGTAGAGTGAAAGAGTAAACTAGGAGTAAAGAGTGAGTAACATGAGTGCTCTTAGAGTTATCTGTTCCAGAATCTTCAGGTCCTAGATGATTTCCAAGGCTTATAATTGAATTGTAATGGAAAACTGTCAGAAATCCAGTTAGAAACACAAAACCAAAACCTAGGCTCTGTCTTAAACATATGGTTTTGCCCCTTTACCCACAGCTTCTATGATTAGCCCTTTAAAACAATTCTTTGTCTCCATATTTGTAAAATAAGAGTTTAACAGCTTATGTCTACTTCACATTGTATAGACTTAAAGAAAAAAAATCAGAATGAAATTCTGGAATTCTGTAACCCTGTTGATTCTTCATTTCTAAGGCTACATGAACAGCATGAGGTAAAACAAACAAAAACTGACGATCCTTTTCCTTTTTAAAGGGTTATTTAATGCTTTATTTCCTGGGGGAAAGAGGTTAATAGTTTGGGACAGTACCTTACCTATGGGGAAGGAACAGGACTTGAGAAAATTAATTTCAAGCCCTTCCAGGACTTCAAGCCTGGGAAGAAGGATATGAGCCTGAAGCCTCCGCATGAGGAATCTCTGGCTCTTATTTCTATCATTGATGGTGCTTCCCTGTTTGCCTTTCCTGCTCTCTTGGTTCTCATGGTACCCTGGGCACAAAACCCACATTGCTACGTGGGCCACCCTTTGTTTTTAGGTTTTGGACTCTTTCACCCGGCGTCATTGGCAGGGGTATGCTTCAGGTAGGTCTCGTCACTTCCATGGTTCCACCCAGTCCCTTCCTGCTGATCTCCCCTCCTGCCCTGTCCATCATGGGATGCTCCAGGACCATACTGAAGGGGCAAAAGGGCTTCACTAGAAGATGCAGCTGCAGGGCAGCGGATCAAGGACTGGCAGGAGGTGAGGGACCAGGGTCCAGGGCCAAGAGGGGTCTCTTGCTGCGTGAGTCTGGATGCCACTCTCTTCATAGTCAAAGGCGGGTCTGGGTGAAGTTAAGGAGGAAGGGGGTAATTCCTGGATTAATTAAAGACAGCCAGAGTTGAAGAAGTTTCCTCAACTAACTACACCATTCCTGTTCTCTCACAAGTCATTGTCCATCTCTGGGCCTTAATTTCTTCTCCTGCTTCCCCTACCCCTAACTTCTTCGATTTAAGGAAAAGCAGTCACACTATTCTCAAGTTCACCTTCCCCCAAGGTTGTTTGAGGACCTTAGCTATTGCAATAAGAGGCTCTTGAGGCCCTCGAGGCCCTTTTTCCTGACCTTAACTGGGAGCAGTAGGTTCTGTCATCAAGGCACACAATGGCAGCTGAAGACCTCTCCTCCCGTTCATCCCTGGGCCAGAGCCAGATATTATACTATAAACAGCTTACCTTTTATTGTCTCCCTAATTCCAGATAACATCAAGATGCCCACAATTGAGGAAACCATGTTCCAAAATGTTCCATCCCAGTGAAGCAGAGAGTAGGGCTCATAAGCCTAAAATACCAGGGCAGAGCAAGGAAAACAAGAGCTTCTGTTTAGATGACCACTCTGCTGGTAGGTCTAGAATTCTATCAACACATCCTGGGGGTAGTGCTTAATAGTAGTTACATTGAAAGAATAGACTTCCTGTGGCTTAAGGGTCTTTAAGGAGCATAAAAGTCTCCTGTAACCTTGCATTTTTCCTTCCTCATCCTTCTACTACTCCTCTTTTGGATTATTATTTTTGTTGTCTTGTTTTCCCCTTTCAATATTTACATAGAGGACCAAGGACCCTTACTGGCAAGTAAAATTAAAAGACATTTTGGCTATAAAGAGGCCAACAAAGCATCATAACTTGTGCTTTCCAAGACTTGAGAGTGTCTGAGTTAGTTCAAAACATTGGAAATAGATTGCATATTTATTTATTTATTATTTATTTATAAAATCAAGAATAATTAACATGCATTGTTATATTAGTTTATATTAGGTGTGCATATTAGTTTATATTATATTAAGTGTATATGTTAGTTATATTAGGTGTACAATACAGTGATTCAAAAATGTTATTACTCAGTTCATGATAATTGTACTCTTATTTCCCTTCACCTATTTCACTCATCCCCCATACACACCTACTCTCTGACAATAAACACCAGTTTATTCTGTATATTTAAGAGCTTTTAAAAAAATTTAAGTCCAATATGGTTAACATATAGTGTTATATTAGTTTCAGATGTACAATATACTGATCCACCAATTCTATACATTAGTCAGTGCTCATTATTTTAAGTGTACTGTTAGTCTTTTTCACCTATTTCACCCATCCCCCCATCCACCTCCCTTCTGGTAAGCATCAGTTTGCTCTCTTATAGTTAAGAGTCTGTTTCAAAGAAAAAGAGTCTGTTTCATGGTTTCTCTCTCTTTTTTACTCTGTTCTTTGTTTGGTTCCTTAAATTTATATATAAGTGAAATCATATGATATATGTCTTTCTCTAATTTCACTTAGCATTATACCCTCTAGATCCATTCATGTTGTTGCAAATGGAAAGATTTCATTTTTTATGACTAATATTCCATTGTGAATATACACCACATCTTCTTTATCCTTTCATATATGGATGGACACTTGCATTGCTTCCATAATTTGGCTATTGTAAATAAAGCTGCAATAAACATAGGGATGCATATATCTTTTTAAATTAATGCTTTATTATTCTTTGGGTAAATACACAGTAGTGGAACTACTGGGTAATATGGAAATTTTATTTTTAATTTTTTGAGGAAGCTCCATACTGTCTTCCGTAGTTGCTGCTCCACCGAGCACAGTTTGCATTCCCACCAATTGTACACAAGTGTTCTTTTTTGTCTACATCCTTGCCAACACTTGCTATTTCTTGTGTTTTTTATTTTAGCCATTCTCATAGGTGTGAAGTGAGTATCACTTGCAGTTTTGATTTGCATTTCCCTGATGATCAGTGATGTTGAGTATTTTTTCATGTGTTTTTTGGCCACCTGGATGTCTTCCTTAGAGAAATGTCTATTTATATCATGTGCCCATTATTTAATTGGATTATTCCTTTTTTGGGGTGTTGAGTTGTAAAAGTTCTTTATATATCTTGGATATTAATCCTTATTAGATATATCACTTGCAAATATTTTCTCCAATTAGATGAGTTATTTTTTTTATTGATGATTTCCTTCACCATACAAAAGCTTTTTATTTTGGTACAGTCCCGAGAGTTTAAATTTGTGTTTGTTTGCCTAGCCAAAGGAGACATATCAAGAAAAAAGTTTCTATGCCGAATGTCAAAGAGATTACTACCTATGATTTCTTTGGGAATTTTAGGACTCCCTTTTAGATCTTCTATTTATTTTGAGTTTATTTTTGTGTGTGATGTAAGAAAGTAGTCCAGTATAATTCTTTTGCATGTGGCTGTCCAGTTTTCACGGCCACATTTGTTGAAGAGACTGTCTTTTCCCATTGCATATTCTTGCCTTCTGTGTCATAGATTAATTGACCATAAAAGTATAGATTTATTTCTGGGCTTTCTATTCTTTCCCATTGATTTATGTGTTTATTTTTGTTCCAGGACCATACTGATTGGAGGACCATAGTTTTTTAGTATATCTCGAAACCTGGGATTGTGATACCTCCACATTTGTTCTTGTTTTACAAGATTGCTTTAGCGATTTGGGGTATTTTATGGTTCCATACACATTTAAGGATTATTTGCTCTAGTACTATGAAAAAATTTAATGATATTTTGATAGAGGTTGCAATGAATGTGTAGCTTGCTTTGGAAATATAAAGCTTTTCCACTAAGGTCAGGAACATGACAGGGATGCCCACTGATACCACTGTTCTTCAACATATACTGGAAGCCCTAGCTCAGCAATCAGACAACAACAAAAAATAAAAGGCATCCAAATTGGCACAGAAAAGAAGTCAAACTGTCACTCTTTGCAGATGACATGATACCCCATGCGGAAAACCCAAAAAACTCCCCCCCAAATTGCTAGAACTCATACAGCAATTCAGCAACATGGCGGGATACAAAATCAGTGCACAGAAATCTGTTGCATTTCCATACACCAACAATGAGACAGAAGAAAGAGAAACTAAGGAATCGATCTCATTTACAATTGCACCAAAACCCATAAGATACTTAGGAATAAACCTAAACAAATAGGTATAGGATCTGTACCCTAAAAACTACAGAAACTTATGAAGGAAATTGAGGAAGACACAAAGAAAGGGGAAAATGTTCCATGACCATGAACTGGAGGAATAAATACTGTTAAAAGGTCTATGCTGCCCAGAGCAATCTACACATTCAATGAAATCCTTACCAAAATTCCATCAACATTCTTCACAGACCTGGAACAAATAATCCTAAAACTTGTTATGGAACCAGAGAAGACTCCAAATAGCCAGAGGAATGTTGAAAAAGAAAACCAAAGCTGGTGGCATCAGAATTCTGGACTTCAAGACACATTACGTATCTGTTATCCTCGTGGCAGTATGGTAATGGCACAAAAACAGACACATAGATCAATGGAACAGAACAAAGAACTCAGAAATGGACACTGAACTTGATGGTCAACTAATCTTTGACAAAGCAAGAAAGAGTAGCCATGGAAAAATGAAAGTCTCTTCAACAAATGTTGCTGGGAATGTTGCTGGGAAATTAGATAGCCATATGTAGGAGAATGAAACTGGACCATTTTCTAAAAACCATACACAAAAATAAACTCAGAAACAATTAAAGTCCTAAATGTGAGACAGGAATCCATTAAAATCCTTAAGGAGATCACAGGCAGCAACCTCTTCAAACACAGCTGCAGCACCTTCTTCCTAGACACATCTCCAAAGGCAAGGGAAGGAAAAGCATAAATGAATTTTTGGGACTTCATCAAGATATCTTCTGCAGAGCAGAGGAAACAGTCAATAAAACTAAAAGGCAACTTTTAGAGTGGGATAAGATATTTGCAAATGACATATCAGAAAGAGGGCTAGCATCAAAGAACTGCAAGGAATTTATCAAACTCAATATGCAGAAAAGAGGCTTCTGTATCAGAGATAGTCAAATAGTAGATAGCTACTGTGCAATGATAAGTTCTCTGACATCTAGTATATGGAGTTCTATGTTTGTGTTCAGCTGCCCAAGGAGGGTCAAGAAAGACTTTCCTGATAAGGTAACACTTGAGTTTTGGAGTATGAATGGGTAATTTTCAGGTGGTCCGGGATGGAGGGGTAGGTGGGGGAGGATTCTCCTGGAACTGGAACTGTCACGTCACAGACATAGGATAGTGAAAAAATTATATATTCATTTTAAGTAAGTTGTTATTTTTGGAGCAGAGTATTAGAAGAAGGAAGGCAGGGGCACCTGGGTGGCTCAGTGGGTTAAAGCCTCTGCCTTCCACTCAGGTCATGATCTCAGGATCCTGGGATCGAGCCCTGCATCAGGCTCTCTGCTCAGCAGGGAGCCTGCTTCCCTCTCTCTCTGCCTGCATCTCTACCTACTTGTGGTCTCTCTCTCTGTCAAATAAATAAATAAAATCTTTTTAAAAAAAAGAAGGAGGAAGGCAATAAGGTAGAAGTGAAAGAAGAGGATCCTAAAGGGTCTTAGAGACCATGTATCCTGCTGGTGATAGGGAGCCCAGAGAGGACTTCAAATGAGCTTGCCATCATGACCAGATGTATATCTTAGAAAAATAATTGATTTTAGCAAGAGTATGTGGCATTGCATAAGACTTTGTTGGAGAAGGAAGACCATTTAATAAGCTACTGCAATAGTTCAGATAGGAAATGACAATAGATAGAGATATTTTGGAAGCAAAATCTCTGGAATTTGGTGACCAAGTAGATAAAATGGTTGAGGAGAAAGCAGTTAGAAGAACTCCAGTACACACCAGTTATGTATGTATTTTTTCACAAATGGGATTAGTGTGTTGGGAGATGAACTTTGACTTTTTTACCCATTTATCTTCGTAATCATTTGTAAAAATTTTAACAAAATCATGTACATTTTTGTATTTTTTTAGGGAAAATGGCTAAGCTTTCTGGTTTGCACAAACAAGGAACAGGTTTGAATGGAGACGATAATGAATAATCAAGGAGGAAATTTTTTCTTAGATTTCAAAATGGAAAGAAAAAGAACATCTAGTTGAACCTATAAGTCTATGGATATAGAAACTAAGGCACACAGCACTTTATCAGTGAAAGTTAACCATTCTCCCCAAAGGTAACCAGTATTCTGATTATTAACACCACAGATAAATATTTTGCTTGTTTTTGAGGTTTTGTATATGGGAGTGTATAATATAAATTATCTTTTTGTCTGGAAAAAAAGAAACTAAAGCACACACTTACGTTCAATGCAAAATCAGAGCTAGAAATCAAGGGCTTAACTCCCTATCTAGTTCATGGTTCTTCCTACTGCAGGATGAGAGCTTCTCTGGAATCTTGAGATACCCTCCTGAGAGGATTTGGCTAACATCTTTGCATTTGACACTAAATTTAGTTTATCCATTCAAGAGCTAAGTATAGCTCTTGGCTTGGCAATTCAGTGATCTTTCATGATCCTAAATGCTATTTGGGATTTAAGAAATTATTATCCTGATTATGATCAGTTCTCTGGGTAAGGGGCAATTTGCTCATTTAAACTTTTTACAGTTTGGAAGGCAGATTCATGGAGACAATGTACAATGCTTTTTGGGACCATCTGAAGGAGCAACTATTGAGTACTCACCCTGACTTCACCTGTGCTCTTGAACTTTTAAAAGAAGTTGAGGAGGTGAGTAAACAACCCTCCCATTTGTGGATATTAAATTCCTGAGCATACCAAGTCTTTGGGTTGTTGATGGTTATCAATATCCTAAGTTTCATAATGCCTCCCTGAACATGGTCCATTACTTAAATAGACCATCTAGAGAAGCTTTTTTTCTTTGCATGATATGAAGCTCGAAAGGTGGTACGTTGCTATAATGGCACAGTATGTCATTCAATTAAAAAGATTTTCACTAATCACTTACTATGTCTTGTTTTTAAGAAGCACATAAGAGGGACGCCTGGGTGGCTCAGTTGGTTAAGCAGCTGCTTTCGGCTCACGTCATGATCCCAGCGTCCTGGGATCGAGTCCCACATCGGGCTCCTTGCTCAGCAGTGAGCCTGCTTCTCCATCTGCCTCTGCCTGTGCTCACTCCTGCACTCTCTCTCTCTATCTGATAAATAAATAAAATCTTTAAAAAAAAAAAAAGAAGCACATAAGAGAGTAAAGGAGCCCTTGCCCACAAGGGCTTTTGAGCCAAAAGGCTTATACTTTTGAGTCAAAAGGCTATTTCAAGTGACCTTTAATGGTTCCTTTGCTTATTTTATCTTTGATCTTTGAAGTAAAAATAATCTAAAAATGTCTTTATTCCTTATTAAGAGTGCTTCAATCACCTTGTGGTGGTGTGTATTTTATATATTTTATATCCTGCCCTTATTTTTATCACAGTTTTATTTTTATTCATATTTTAATATCCTTATGATCAGAATATTATATAGCACTATTGTTATTACTGATACCAGTGACGCCTTGAACAATAATTGGCCCCTAAGCAGAAAGAAATAATATTCTTCTATAAGAAATTTAGAGACCTATTTTCAAGACTTCCAAAATACATAGACTAGGATGTCTTTGTTTTTTTTTAATAATTTTTTAATTTTTTTATAACCATATAATGTATTATTAGCCCCAGGGGTACAGGTCTGTGAATCGCCAGGCTTACACACTTCACAGCACTCATCATAGCACATACCCTCCCCAATGTCCATAACCCCACCACCCTCTCCCTACTCCTCTCCCCCTAGCAACCCTCAGTTTGTTTTGTGAGATTATGAGTTTCTTATGGTTGGTCTCTCTCCCATTCCCATCTTGTTTCATTTATTCTTTTCCTACCCCCCAAGCCCCCATGTTGCATCTCCACTTCCTCATATCATGGAGATCATATGATAGTTGTCTTTCTCTGATTGGCTTATTTCTCTAAGTATAATACCCTCTAGTTCCATCCACGTCATCGCAAATGGCAGGATTTCATTTCTTTTGATGGCTGCATAGTATTCCATTGTATATATATACCATGTCTTCTTTATCCATTCATAGGATGCCTTTGTTTTAAGAAGGTTGTTTATTGGAGAGTGATTGGGTTTCTAAACAATTTGGCTCCATTGATTTTCTTTTATAGACAGACCTTGTTATCACTGCTATTACCACACCAGAACTGCCTAAGAAATGAGATTGAAGAAGCTCTGGACATGGATCTCCTTAAGCAGGAAGCAGAACATGGGGCCCTGGATGTCCCTCATCTCTCTAACTACATTCTCAATTTGATGACCCTCCTATGTGACCAGTCCGCGATGAAGCAGTGCAGAAACTAGTAAGCATGACAGATCCTGTGCAGTTACTAAAGTAAGAAACAAAATATACTGTCCCTGAAATCTGCCTTAAACAACTATGTCAGAAAGCTCTCTCCCTGTACTGTGTTATAGCTCCTGCCTTGTCTAGCTCTTCTATACTGAAGAATTGACTAATACCTTTTATTTTGCTCCCTAGACTATTGGCTTTTATTTTCCAAGGACAGAATCTCAAGGCCTTTTTGGTGATCTTAGATCATTTGTACCCCTTTTAAGAAGTGATGCTAAGAGAGAGTACAATAATTCTTTCTTCCAGAGATTTCAAATAACTTTTTCATAAATGTTTTCCTATGTATCTTAACTTAAAGCCCATGAGAGGACAGCAATGAAGATTATCCTTGTTTCACAGCTGGGAGAATCAAGACCCAGAAAGGTAAAGTGTATGCCCAATTAGTTAGAAATTTAATCATCATCATCCTAACTCCTCACAGTTGGTTGTTAGGACTTTGCTCATTTTCCTTCCACTGAATACTCATTCTGAGAAGATAGTGGAAATGTTGGAAAGACTTCTACATTGGTAATTAAAAGGACAGAAGACATATTTGTCCTTACCCCTGAACACAATGTACTCTGTGGCCATTGGCCCATAACCACAGTGTTTTTATTTGTAAATTGAAGTTGGATTATTGTTTTTAAGGTCCATTTTGATTCTAAAATGCTAGGATTTTAGGAAACCTTGCTTGAGTTCCAACTCTCCACACTAGATTTCCTTTCATAGTGTAAATATTTTATTTCTCCTTATGACAGGAGTATCTTCCATGTTCTGGGCCTGATGAAAATGGACATGGTGAACTATACTATCCAGAGCCTTCGACCCTACCTGCAGGAACATTCTGTCCAGTATGAACAAGCTAAATTTCAGGAACTCCTTGACAAGCAGCCTGGTATGTTTAAAATTTAAGTGTAGGAGAGGGAGATTTGACCTTGGGTTTGCCTTCTTACAATGATAAAATATTTTCTTTTCTAAAATTTTCCTTTATTATGTTATGTTAGTCACCATAGTTTTTGATGCAGTGTTCCATGATTCATTGTTTGTGTATAACACCCAGTACTCCATGCAATATGTGCCATCCTTAATACCCATCACCAGGCTAAACAACCCCCCCACACCCTCTAAAACCGTCAGATTGTTTCCTAGAGTCTGTAGTCTCTCATGGTTTGTCTCCCCCTCTGATTCACCTCCCCTTCATTTTTCCCTTCCTTCTCCTAATGTCCATCATGCTATTCCTTATGTTTCACAAATAAGTGAAACCATATGATAATTGACTTTCCCTGCTTGACTTATTTCACTTAGCATAATCTCTTCCAGTTCTGTCCATGTTGATGCAAAAGCTGGGTATTCATCCTTTCCGATGGCTGAGTAATATTCCATGTGTATATGGGCCTTGCCTTTATCCATTCATCTGTTGAAGGACATCTCAGCTCTTTCCAGAGTTTGGCTATTGTGGACATTGCTGCTATGAACATCAGGGTGCATGTGGCCCTTCTTTCCACTGCATCTGTATCTTTGGGGTAAATGCCCAGTAGTACAATTCCTGGGTCATAGGGTAGCTCTGATTTTAACTTTTTGACGAACCTCCACACTGTTTTCCAAAGTGTCTACACCAACTTGCATTCCCACCAACAGTATAGGAGTGTTCCCCTTTCTCCACAACAGCTCCAACATTTGTTGTTTCTTGCCTTGTTAATTTTTGCCATTCTAACTGGTGTAAGGTGGTATCTTAGTGTTGTTTTGATTTGAATTTCCCTGATGGCTAATGATGATGAACACTTTTTCATGTGTCTGTTAGATATTTGTATGTTTTCTTTGAAGAAGTGTCTGCTCAAGTCTTCTTCCCATTTTTTGACTTGATTATTTGTTTTTTGGGTGTTGAATTTGAGAAGTTCTTTATAGATCTTGGATATCAGCCTTTTGTCTGTACTACCACTTGCAAATATCTTCTCCTATTCTGCTGGTTGCCTCTTTGTTTTATTGACTGTTTCCTTTGTTGTGCAGAAGCTTTTGATCTTGATAAAGTCCCAAACGTTTATTTTCACTTTTGTTTCCTTTGCCTCTGGAGACCTTTCTTGAAAGAAGTTTCTGTAGCTGATGTTGAAGAGGTTCCTGCCTATGTTTCCCTCAAGGATTTTGAAGGATTCCTGTTTCACATTGCAGTCTTTTAGCCATTTTGAGTTTATCTTTGTGTATGGTACAAGGGAATGGTCGAGTTTCATTCTACTGTGTATAGCTGTCCTATTTTCCCAGCACCATTTATGCAAGAAACTGTCTTTTTTCCATTGGATATTTTTCCTGCTTTGTCAAAGATTCTTTGACCATAGAGTTGAGGGTCCATATCTGAGCTCTCCATTCTGTTCTATTGGTCTGTGTGTCTGTTTTTGTGCCAGTACCACACTGTCTTGGTGATCACAGCTTTGTAATATAGCTTGAAATCAGACAATGTGATGCCTCCTGCTTTTTTTTTTTCTTTTTCAACATTTCCTTAGGGATTGGGGCCTTTTCTGGTTCCATACAACTTTTAGGATTGTTTGTTCCAGCACTTTGAAAAATGTTGACGATACTTTGATCGGGATGGCATTTAAAGTAGAGATTGCTCTGGGCAGTATAAACATTTTAACAATGTTTATTCTTCCAATTCATGAGCATGGAACGTTTTTCCACCTTTTTGTGTCTTCTTCAATTTCTTTTCCATCTTTTGTGTCTTCTTCAATTTCTTTCATGAGAGTTTTGTAGTTCCCTGAGTATAGATCCTTTATCTCTTTGGTTGGGTTTATTCCAAGGTATCTTATGGCTTTTGGAGCTATTGTAAATGGAATAGATTCTCTAATTTCCCTTTCTATAGCTACATTGTTTGTGTATAAGAAAGAAACTGACTTCTGTGCATTGATTTTGTATCCTGCCACATTACTGAATTGCTATATGAGTTCTAGTAATTTGAGGATGGTGCCTTTTGGGTTTTCCACATAAAGTATCATGTCATCTGCAAAGAGAGAGAGTTTGACTTCTTTGCCAATTTGAATACATTTTATTTCTTTCTGTTGTTTGATTGTTGTTGCTAGGACTTCTAGTACTATGTTGAACAATAGTGATGCGAGTGGGCATCCCTGTTGTGTTCCTAATCTCAATGGAAAGGCTCACAGCTTTTCCCCACTGAGACTGATATTCACTGTGGGTTTTTCATAGATGGATTTTATGAAGTTGAGGAATGTTCCCTCTATCCCTATACTCTGAAGAGTTTTAATCAGGAAAAGATGCTGTATTTTGTCAAATTCTTTTTCTGCAGCAATTGAGAAGACCATGTGGTTCTTCTCTCTTCTCTTACTTATGTGTTCTATCACATTGATTGATTTATGAATGTTGAACCACCCTTGCATCTCAGGGATAAATCTCACCTGGTCATGGTGGATAATCTTTTCAATGTACATTAAAAAGATTGCATCCCTTGCATCCCATGGATAAATCCCACCTGGTCATGGTGGATAATCTTTTTAATGTACATTGAAAAGATTATCCACCATGACCAGGTGAGATTTATCCCTGAGATGCAAGGGTGGTTCAACTGAGAGGACTATGTGTTCTATCACATTGATTGTTTTGCGAATGTCGAACCGCCCTTGCATCCCAGGGATAAATGCCACCTGATCGTGGTGGATAATCCTTTTAATGCACTGTTGGATCCTATTAGCTAGGATCTTGTTGAGAATCTTGGCATCCATATTCATCAGGGATATTGGTCTGAAATTCTCTTTGATGTGGTTGCCTGGTTTGGGGATGAAGGTAAAGCTGGCCTCAAAGAAAGAGTCTTGTCCTTCCATTTCCATTTTTTGAAACAGCTTCAGGAGAAGAGGTATTATTTCTTCTTTGAATGTTTGGTGGAATTCTTCAGGGAATCCAACAGGCCCTGGACTCTTGTTTTTTGGGAGGTTTTTGATCACTGCTTCAATCTCATTACTAGTTATTGGTCTATTCAGGTTGTCAATTTTTTCCCGTTTTGGTCTTCATAGTTTATAAGTTTTCAAGAATGCATCCATTTCTTCCAGGTTGCTTAATTTATTGTCATATAGCTATTGATAATAATTTCTGATAATTATACTTATTTCCTTCATATTAGTTGTGATCTCTCCCTTTTCATTCATAATTTTATTAATTTGGGTCTTTTCTCTTTTCTTTTGGATAAGTCTGGCCAGTGGTTATTAATTCTTTCAAAGAACCAGGTTCTAGTTCCATTAATGAGTCCTACTGTATTTCTGGTTTCTAATTCATTGATCTCTGCTTTAATCTTAATTATTTCCATTCTCGTGTGTGGATTAGGTTTCATTTGTTGTTGATTCTCCAGCTCTTTAAGATGTAAAGACAGTTTATGCATTTGGGATTTTTCTTTTTTTTTTTAATTTCTTTTCGGTGTTCCAGATTTTTCTATTTTCTTGAGTGAAGGTTGAATGGCTATGTATTTACCCCTTAGGACTGCCTTTGCCATATACCATACATTTTGGATTGATGTGTCTTTGTTCTCATTGGTTTCCATGAATTGTTTAAGTTCCCCTTTGATTTCCTGGTTGACCCAAACATTCTTCAGCAAGGTGGTCTTTAGCTTCCAAGTATTTGAATTCCTTCCAAACTCTTTCTTGTGGTTGAGTTCCAGTTTCAAAGCATTGTAGTCTGAGAATATGCAGGGAATAATCTCAATCTTTTGGTATTGGTTGAGCCCTGATTTGTGATCCAGTATGTAGTCTATTCTGGATAAAGTTCCATGTGTGCTTGAGAAGAATGAGTATTCTGTTGTTTTAGGGTGGAATGTTCTGTATATATCTATGAGGTCCACTGGGTCCAGTGTGTCATTCAAAGCTCTTGTTTCTTTTTTGATTTTCTGCTTAGAATATTTGTCTATTGCTGAGAGTGGAGTGTTGAGGTCTCCTACTGTTAATGTGTTCTTATCAATTTGTCTCGATTTTGGTTAACAACTGCTTATGTAGTTGGTTGCTCCATGTTGGGGGCAAAGATATTTCCAATTGTTAGATCTTCTTGTTGGGTAGACCCTTTAAGAACTATGTAGTGTCCTTCTGTATCTCTAATTACAGTCTTTAGCTTAAAATCTAATTTGTCTGATATGAGAATTGCTACCCCAGCTTTCTTTTGAAGTCTGTTGGTATGAAAGATGGTTCTCCATCCCTTCACTTTCAGCCTGGGTGTATCTTTAGGTTCAAAATGAGTCTCTTGTAGACAGCATGTGGATGGATCCTGTCTTTTTATCGAACCTGCAACCCTGTGTCATTTTATGGGAACATTGAGGCCGTTCATGTTGAGAGTGATTATTAAAAGATATGATTTTATTGTCATCATGTTGCTTGTGAAATCCTTATTTCTATAGGTTCTATTTGTGTATTTCTGTTCTATATCACTATTGGGGTCTTTCTCCTTTTATAGACCCCCCTCTTAATATTTATTGCAGGGCTGGCTTAGTGGTCACGTATTATTTCAGTCTCTGCTTGTCCTGGGAACTCCTTATCTCTCCATCCATTCTGAATGACAGCCTTGCTGGATAGAGAATTCTTGGCTCCATATTCTTCTCATTTAGTATCCTGGATATGTATTGCCAGGCCTTTCTGGTTTACCAGGTCTCTGAAGACAGGTCTGACATTATTCTGACATTCCTCCCTCTGTATGTTAGGAATCGCTCCCCTCTAACTGCCCTTAAAATGGTTTCCTTGGTTCTAAGATTTGCGAATTTTACATACCTGGATGACAATCTGCTCTCCTTGATCGTGGGTGTGTTCTCTCTGCCTCTAGGACACACATGCTTGTTTCATTCCCCAGATTAGGGAGGTTCTCAGCTACTATTGCTCAAATATATCTTCTAGTCCTCTCTCTTTCTCCACCCCCTCAGGGATCCCAATAATTCTGACATTGGAATGTTTCATGATGTCATTTATTTCTCTAATTATGTTTTCATGGATTTTGAGTTGTTTGTTCCAGGCCTCCTCCTGCTTCTTTTCTATCAGTTTGTCTTCTGGATCACTAATTCATTCTTCTGCCTCATTTACCCTGACTGTTAGAGTATCTAGATTAGATTGTATCTCATTGATAGCATTTTTAAATTCTGCCAGATCCACTCTCATTACTGCCTTTAGCAAATCTATGTTGCCATTAATAGTTTTCTCCAGACTGACTATTGTCTTCATAATTGCTACCCTGAAGTCTGTTTCTGACATCTTGCTTAGATCCATATCCATTAGATCTGTGGGAGAGACCATTGTCTCTGGGTCTTTTCTTTTTTGGGAGTTCTTCCTCCTAGTCATTCTGTTGAGTTGTGTTTGAGGTGTATACAACCAAAAATATCAACCACAATCCAGGCAAGGTGCACCTGAGAAGGTTTGGAGCAATTGGAAGTCACCACCAAAAAGAAAAAAAAAGCCAAAATGAGACCCAAGAGTAAGCTTTATAAAGTACAAAATCAAAAACAAACAAAAAGACTGACAAAACAAACAAAAAAAACCCAAAGAAACCCAAAATAAGAAGGGGGGTGACAGAAAGGTGACTATAATCCCTTGATGTGGACGAAGAAGGGTATTTCAATTCTTCCTGGGTGTATTTTGTTCTCTTTGTTAGAGAACTCTACTTCTCAGCAATACAGGGAAACTAAAACTGATGTGTGTGTGTGTGTGTGCATATATATATATATAAATATACATATAAATATATGTACATATATTTATATATATATAATATTGAATAGGAAAAAGGAGTACATTGAAACCAATGTCTCTATATATAAAAAAAAAGTATATGTATGAAAAAGTTCAAGTTAAAAAGTTACTATGGAATATGTTGTATTGACTATCTAGTGGAAATGGTAAGTAGGAAGTAAAAAATAAGAATCATGAGAAAGAATTTGAAAAAAATAGAGAAAAGTTGTATCTAAGAAATATATAGGCTGAGAGACAGTACCAGGAGCTTAATATACTGTTTTCCCAGTGTTGGAGTTTTACAGTTTTTTTGGGACCCTGTGGTTGTTGTCCTCTTGTTCTTTCAGCTTGTCTTCTGG
>RCUC01017771.1:0-13243 GCA_003697995.1 Taxidea taxus jeffersonii
AAGGAGGGAAAGGACAGTGTATGTCCTCATATGGAAAGATTGCCAAAGACCACTGCTAAGTTAAAAAGCAAGAGATAGATGAATGTGCAATGTGGGCCTTTCGTGTAGAAGGGAAGCACATAAGACTGACTCAGTTCACAAATGCCCGTAGCTGGGCTAGAAGGGCTGTTCGCGGTCGGTACCCAGAGACAGAGGGACACATGTGCTTTGGTCAAAGTGGGATCCGGGTTTCAAGGGAGACATCACTGTTTATTGTTTCGTATCTTTTTTTTTAAGCTTTTATTTTTTTTTTTAAGATTTTATTTATTTGACAGATCACAAGTAGGCAGAGAAGCAGGCAGAGAGAGAGAGGAGGAAGCAGGCTCCCCGTGGAGCAGAGAGCCGGATGCGGGACTTGATCTCAGGACCCTGAGATCATGACCTGAGCCAAAGGCAGAGGCTCAACCCACTGAGCCACCCAGGTGCCCCTTTTTTAAGCTTTTAAAAACAAAAGAATGTATTACCTGTGTGAGATACTGAATTACTAAGACATTTATTTATTTCACGTTGAAAATTGTCTGCAATACTCCAAAAGAAACGTAGTCATTACCCTATGAACCAAGCACACTCGAAGAGCACTCCGGGTACTTGCTTCATTAACAAAGCTAGAGAAAGGCATTCGGGTATATCAGAATGAGAGGTTGTTAAATACTAGTTTATATCATTTTAATATCATTGACTAAAATTCAGGGACACTCAGGTGATGAAAGTTATGACCTATTATTTGCTGAGCACTTACCATGTGCTAGACATGGTACTAAGTACTTTATAAACATTATCTTATTCAAATCCTCACAAGGAAAATACTATCTCTATTTAACAGATGGAAAAACTGGTGCACAATGAACTTAAATAATTTACGGTGGACACATGGCCAATAAATGGGAAAGGTGGGATTTGAACCCACGTCTTTGGTATCCTGAGATAAGTGTGGCGTGAGTATCAGAGTGGAGAGAACTATAAGCCACAGGGGTGTGTGTATGCTGTGGGGCCGGTTGCCTTAAGTTCGTGCCTGCCCGCAACCAGTAGAGTGCAGTGTGAAATCTCTGAGTGTCCTTCACTGGTTTCCCTGTTAAGATGACTTTGACACGGGCCACACTCCTTCCAGCTCCCACTTCTTTTTTTCTTTTTTTTTTAAGATTTTATTTATTTATTTGTCAGATAGAGAGCGAGAGCAGGAGCGAGCACAGGCAGACAGAGAGGCAGGCAGAGGCAGAGGGAGAAGCAGGCTCACTGCTGAGCAAGGAGCCCGGTGTGGAACTCGATCCCAGGACGCTGGGATCATGACCTGAGCCGAAGACAGCCGCTTAACCAACTGAGCCACCCAGGCGTCCCCCAGCTCTCACTTCTGCCGTAGTCTTGTACTTACCATGGGTTAATCACTTTCTTTGCTCTGAATTCCATGGTGGAGAGACCAGGCCTCCTTTGCTGCCCACTGGGTTCCAGCTCAGAGTCTGATTCATAGTTGAGTCTTGAACACCACAGGGGTTCGGGGGTGCCGGCTTCCCCCACACAGTTGAAAAGCCACCTATAACTTTTGACTCCCCAGAAATGAAGTTCTATTACCTGTTGAAGACCCAAAGCCTTACCGGTAACAGTCAACTAACATATTGCGTCTGCTATATGGATGACATAGTGTATTATTATAATAAAGGAAGCTAGAGAAGACGTTAAAGAAAATCATAAGGAAGAGCAAATAAACTTATTGTACTATATTTGAAAAAAATCCACAGGTAGGTGGACCTGTGCAGAGCAAACCCGTGTTGTTCCAAGGTCAACTATACTTGCGGGAGGACTTACATTCAGAGGCAGACCCTGTAGTAGTGATGAGATTACATTGGGGTGGTTATCTTTTGCAAACTACCTAATGGAATAATTCTTTCTAGGGCATGCTTTTTCCCGTAATGAGGAATGCAGCATTGAGGCCAGAATGGATTGAGAGCTTGTAGGTTCAAGGCTAAAAGATATCAGTTTATTCTATAAATAGTCAACCATCACTTTACTCTTAGGAGTAACAGCTGTAAAGGCAGAAGATTAGGAAGTTAAGAAAATCACCAGAGATAAGGTTTACTTTGACAATGGGAAACTTAATTGAAAAAATCCAGCAGAACAAAGTTGCTTTAAGACATTAATCCTGCCATTGTGATGTTCAGGATTTGAGATACTCTGCCTAGTGTCTGAGTGCCTTGAGACCTTCCCCTTCTGGGCTACAGGCCAGGCTGTTCTGCTCGTGTCCACTCCATTTCTCCTCTTGTTTATTTTCATTTTTCCTTTTGAGATTCTTTTCCTCTTAATTTCAAGACCAAGGTTGTAAGCATGTGGGAAGAGGTTCAAGATGAGGGCCATCCCCACTACTTCTCCATCCTGGGATCCCACAGGCTTTGATGACTAATACGGTGGGGGTAAGGGGTTTAGGTAGGGGCAGCTCTAGTGAGGATGGAGACGGGGTGGGTGGTCCTGACCATGTCCCCCTTCAGTCAGATTTCAGTGGAAGTGAGGGGGACAAGCCGCTAACACATACATGGGAAACTGCTTTGGTTATATTCACTCTGCTCCCTGCATGTCCCCTTTCCTAAGACTTGGCCTCCAGAACCTTCTCTGTGCTCGAGGCAGTTTCTACAATGCATGAATAGGCTGCAGATACACTTGCTGAATCTCCATCCCCACGTGTCACCTTCTCCCAGCGTAGGAACCAGGCCCTTGGTTGGAACTCCCTCTCTGAGGCACCGGGGTCCTGTCACCAGCCTCGTCATTACGAAGTTTTGACTGGAACCCAAAGCTGAACATGTACTCCCAGTCACTAATAGATTACATTGCTTTAGCCTGGTGAACCCTAACTTGGATATTATAGATTATGGCCCATCTCTATGTAGATCCCTATTACTCAATTAGCCCGTGGAAGTAATCTGGGGACATCACCATTCTCTGGCATAGTCTCTTTCATGGGACAACTCAGATAGTTTGCCTCATTCACAATTCTGCTCCCTCAGTGGGTTGACCTCACTGGTGATTCTGGCATTGCTGTGTCCATTTACTTTGATGAGGCCACCCTTTATCATCCCTCCGCCTTACTCTTCCTTGTTCCCGCTCTCCAACCCCTCCATTTTCTTGATGTTTCCTCTGTGAGCACCTGCAGGCTGCCGAGTTGTTGCATTGCCTTTGTCGCCCAGGAGAGAGCTCCACACCTAGTGGGTGAGCTGGAGGACCCCTAGCTCCCTTGTCTCTCCTCCTCAGACCAGGGCCCACAGACCTAGAGTAGTTCGCTCTGTGCTCGTAACTGCAGAGCAGCCTTCTCTCGGTCTTACATGAATGAGGAAGGGAGAGGAGCCTTTGAAGAGAAGGCTCTTAAAATGTCCTACTGACTTCATTTTTTAAATGTCTACTATCTAGTTTCTTTTCAAACTTTTAAAAGTCCAGGGTATTTTTTTAAAGATTGATTTATTTATTTGAGACAGCAAGCACAAGCAGGGGTAGCTGCAGGCAGTGGGAGAAGCAGGTTCCCCACTGAGCAGAGAGCCCAATGTGGGGCTCAGTCCTAGGACCCTTAGATCATGACCTGAGCCGAAGGCAGAGGCTTAACTGACTGAGCCACCCAGGCGCCCTAAGGGCCCAGTTTTGAACTTGTTGTATGACTGAGTCCGTTATTAAGTTAACATGGTGTGATTACTAAGTGCTTACATGAACGAGTCAAGAAAGATGAACTTTTTGATGTGGAACTTTGGAAAAGACATCAGCACCTTCATACTCCCTCTTCCCCATCCTCTTCGAACTTCTTAGAATCCATTATTTTGCAGTCAGAGGGATTCTTGTGGCTGTCTCATCCAGCCAGCTCCTGCATACAGTCATTGAGAGGCCTCTCCCTGCTCATTTGGTAAAAGCCGGGGGGTCCTTAGTGTGGCTCAAAAGACCCAGCATGATCTGGCCTCTGCCTCCCTATGGGCTGCTCTCGGTCCTTCCTCCCCCCTTAACTGCAGTGTCCCACTTGTGCTTGTTGCACAAGTCCATCTGCTGCTTTTGTTAAACGAACCTTCCCCTCAGGCTCAGCTCCTCCTTAGGTCTCCGGTCTTCATGGCTTTCTCAGAAACTGAGCCCTTTCTGGCTGTGCTGTTGGACGCCATCTTGGCCATCTGCCCTTGCCTTCGGAGCATTTGTAAGATTGCACGTAGTGCCGGTCCCCAGCATCTAGCACATGGTGACACGCAGAAGTGATCCATACGTCCTTACTGAGCAAGTAAACTGTAGCCAGAAGTGAAGGCAAGTGATGTATCTCATAGCTATGGCTACTTAATATCGGAATTAAGACAAAACTCACTTTCCACTGTCTGGTTTTTGTCTCTTTACTAGTAGTCTGTGTCCACGCATGTGACTTGCTCATTCTGATTGCCTGAGGAAAATGTGCTCCCGACATTCTTTCCAGGGAGACCTGGATCTCTGTGTTCTGTCTCCAGCGAGTCTGTGAGCTTGGTTCCTTCTGGCACATTCCTCGTGCCCTTTTTCAGGGATCATCCAAAGCCCTTCTTTGCTGTCTTGGTGTTTTAAGGCTAGAAGTTAATGTTGACCCATTTGTCTTAATTCTCTCAAGCGACTCTTTCAGGTTCCGTGTTTATAGTTGTTAGTGCTTTTGTATCTTAGGAGCTTTTACTCTGAGTCCCAATCTCAGTGCTTCCTTGTAAAATGCTTTTGTTTTGAATAATAGATCTGGGGCCTTGACTTTATCCATCTCAGATTCTATGTTGGGTATTCCTATGACTTAATGACATGCCTGCCCTGGTTGACTCACTTTAAAGAAAGAGGCTGTTTACTTAACAGTGGCATGTCGTCTGTTTTCCCAAAATACAATCTCTGGCCAGAAACTGGGTTGAATTATAATCCCTCCTTACATAAGCTGCCTGGAAACTGTCAGTTCAGCCTTATCTGGTGGGTGCTTTGGGATGCTGGGTCATTATGCTTGCATGGCAAACACGAAGTCATGATTCTTTTTCTTGGCCCTAGACTGTACAGAAAATTTACTGGCTGGTCTTAATTTTGTTATTGGGATCGACAAAACTTCACAGCAATCCCTTCCCATTTGCTCCACAAATATGTACAGACCGCTCCCCTGGGGTAAACATCTCTCCTTGCTACTTAGATGCCATAGAGATAGACCTCAGGTCTTGTGGTGGCTTCTCCACAGAAAAGACCGTCTCATGTGACAATGACATTCTGAAAATGTGGCATCCAGACCCAGCACAGTACACCTTTAGACGGGTGATTCAGTACGGACCTGGTATACAGGTTTTCAATTTCATTATAGAATTAAGGAAGAAGCATATTGTTGGCTTGCTTGCTTCTGTTTTTAGTTTTTTCCAGTGGCGCCACACTTACTTACTTACCTTCTTTATCTCTCTCTTTCTTTCTTTTTAGATTTTATTTATTTATTTGACAGAGAGATTATAAGTAGGGGGAGAGGCAGGCAGAGAGAGGGGGGGAAGCAGGCTCCCGGCTGAACACAGAACCCGATGTGGGGCTCGATCCCAGGACCCTGAGATTATGACCTGAGCTGAGGCAGAGGCTTAACCCACTGAGCCACCTAGGCGCCCAACTCGGCACTTTCTTGTCCCACCTTCATGGAGGAGGATTTGAAGAAACCACTGCAGGGTGGTTTTCAGTTTGCAGATAATGGTGTTAGTGAGAACGCTTATCATCACTTTCCAGTCCTTGATGTAAGGACTCTGTCCAAAATCCATCAGCCTGCATTCGAGAAATCATGAAGTTAAGTTCTTTGCATATCATCAAAATTGATCTAAGATTTAGAATGGTTGCTGCCACTGTGTGGTTTTCAAGGTAAAGAATCAGCACTATTTTGAATGATGCTGACAAACCAAAATGTTAAGAACAATGAAGATTTTTCCAGAAAGTGGAAAGTCACAGGGACAAGGACTCCTATGGCTTTATTCAATAATTAATTTTGCAAAAAGGCTGCCCATGATTGTATTGTGGAGGGCAGACCACTGGATGGTTATAAGGCTTTTGAAAAGTCATTTATTTTTCTGATCCTTAGTCTTTTTTCTGCAAAATGATGACATTCACCTGCTCCTTGTGCCACTCATGAATTATTAAATAATATCACCATACTGAGATAAGGACAGTTAACTGATTGGTACATGACTGTTCAATATCTCAGAGACATTGGCTTGGGGACGGTGGTACCATTCACAGAATCTGTTGTTTGCCCAAGACCAGTGTTAACTGACCCCATAGTGAAAGCTCCACTATTTGCCAATAAATGGAAAGCCAAAGTCTGTAATTTGGATGACTTCCAAAGAAGTTGTAACCCCCATTTATATCTACAGCTATTGCTTAAGGCATTTTGGAAAATTTGGTTTATATCATTGGGTTAACACTGCTATATATTGGTTTATATTAATTATAGCTTTCTTCTTGACTCAATTTTAAGCCTTGGAAGTCCTGTCCTTTGTGTGTTACTGAACTTAGCAGAAATTAGGAATTTAATAAATTTAATAATTATTATAGTAATTGAATTAATAAATTTAATAAATATTTCATAATAGATATTTCATAGAGCTGAAAGAATACTTGTTGGCCATCTAGTTTAATATTCTCACATATTTACAGATGGAGGGAAAAAGGAAATCCAGGAAATGAAGTGGTTTACCAAAGTCACAGCATCCTGAAGAAAGAGCAGAGGGACATTTCGGAAATATCATTTCCTCCTCCTTAAAACTCACAGCACTGCCTTTGAATAAAGTTTAAATGAGGATGAAGATGTGCGTTTTAAGAGAGCACACTTTATATGCTATTTTATTTTATTTTTTTTTAAGATTTTATTTTTTTATTTATTTGTTAGAGAGAGAGAGTGAGCACAGGCAGACAGAGTGGCAGGCAGAGGGAGAAGCAGGCTCCCTGCCGAGCAAGGAGCCCGATGTGGGACTCGATCCCAGGATGCTGGGATCATGACCTGAGCCGAAGGCAGCTGCTTAACCAACTGAGCCACCCAGGCGTCCCTATACGCTATTTTAAATAGGTCTCTCCACATAGAAATCCAAGGGTGTATATGTCTTATCTGTAGAAAAATTTATTTCATACTCTAGGTGCAGTTACAACTTTTTGCCACTTATTAAGACTTAAGAGATACAAACCAGTAGCTCAGTAATTGCTTTCTTGAATCTGCCTGTAATAATTACATTTAGTAAAGCTGTATCGAAAATTAGAAAGGCAGAGACTAATGGAAAACTAGATTTTTCACTGAATTAGAAAGCAAGACAATCCATATATTGACAACACTTCAAGTTGAAACAGATCAGGAAAACTGTTTTGGACTGTTTGTGCAAAGTGGCAAACCCGGGCCTGATGGGCAGTGGCATCCGCATTTTATGGAAGCAGAGAAACTCCAAGAGATCTCATGTAAATCAGCATGTTTCAAGGAGAGAGTCCAGGTCTGATTTAGATACAAGTCTTTTGAATCTTTTAAAGCCTGGAATTTCCCCTTGGTACTAACAAAGAAGTTAAAAATGAAGAATTGTGTTAATGAAGTAAGAATACCTCCAAATTAAAAACAAAACTCACTTGGGGGTCCTATCTTGCAATCAGAAAGATTACCTGGACAGGAAAATGGTGGACGGGCTTCCTGTGGCTTGCTTCTATGGTGGTTGATGTCGTGTTTTGACTTCATGGCCAGAAAAACCAGTCATTTTAGTTTTACTGCATTTGAGAAACCATATTAAAGATTTTATTTATTTGACAGACAGAGATCACAAGTAGGCAGAGAGAGGAGAAAGCAGGCTCCCGGCTGAGCAGAGAGCCTATTGCAGGGCTCAATCCCAGGACCCTGGGATCATGACCTGAGCAAAGGCAGAGGCTTTAACCCACTGAGCCACCCAGGCGCTCCTGAGAAACCATACTAAAGAGATCCCAACACGATATTAACTCAGAGTGGTTTAGATATCAGGAAAAAAATTACAGCTGAGATACAATATGTTAACTAAAAAAAGCAAAACAAAATCGATACCTCTTTTTCAGCTGTGAGGTGGGCAGTACATTTTTGCACAGTAGCCAAGACAGGGTCCTAGTGGCCTAGGATGCTACAGTTCCCCTCCTGGCACCAGAATGGCCACACACTTCACGGACAGCAGGTCATTGAGCCCCTGTACTATGGAGGCACAAGGTTATGAGAGCCTTAGAAAAATGCCTTTAAAAGGGCTTGATGCTACATGCCACACTATCATGGATATCCTAGGTGAGTCCTTCTGATAACGAACTGATGGCCACGTCCATCCCATCCTGAGAATGAATGCACGTGTTTGTTTGCTCACAACCTGTGGCAGTGGGTTGTGTCTCACTACAATAAGAGGAAACCTCTAGAAACTAGGGAATTCAGGCAAATAGTCATATACAGATTATACCATTTGCTTTCAGGCCAAGGAAGAGAGAGGGGTGAGCATTTTGTAGAAGGAAAGGTAGCCGGTGGAACCTGAAATGGACCAGAAGGCATGTGGTCTAGTCTCTGTGAAAACCATAGTCTGGTCCAGATCAACCTGGAGCTTCCATTTCGTAGAGTTCCCTGATTTCAGAGCCAGAAACTGTGCACAAGGTAGGGGAGGAATAGGGGAGGAGTAGGGTTTTCTGCTTTGAGAACTGAGTTTGCTGTCTGATAAGGGAGAGGTCAAGGAAGGCAATTCATTGAACAGAATCTGATCCTGAAGATAGTGGTTTTGAACAGTGAGGTCAGCCTGCACGGTGAGTTGCAGATACCATTTGTTGGCCCTCATCAGCGTGTAAAGCATGGCATGGAAAAGTGCACATTGCACAGACTCTACCTCAGAGCAGACTTGGAGAAAAACACCTCTGCCAACAATACACAGGGACCATACATAAGAAATAGTGAGGTGTCCTAACCGATGAACGGGATTGAGCTGAGAAATGACTTTCCTGTCTCTTTGGCTAATCAATGCCAAAGAAGGACTTGGAACCCAAGACATCAGTTTTATAATTTTTTGTTTTTCATTTCAAACATTTTCACTCAGAATTGTAGAGAAGGGTGTGAAATACCCATTTTTTTTTTTTTTTTTTTTTTTTTTTTTTTTGTCAGAGAGAGGGAGAGAAAGCGAGCGAGCACAGGCAGACAGAGTGGCAGGCAGAGGCAGAGGGAGAAGCAAGCACCCTGCTGAGCAAGAAGCCCCATGTGGGACTCGATCCCAGGACAGTGGGATCATGATCTGAGCCAAAGGCAGCCGCTTAACCAACTGAGCCACCCAGGCATCCCTGAAATACCCATCTTCAATGAGGAAAAATTGCTGGGGGAAAAAAAAACCTGAAAAGTGAAGGAAAAAACCTTATCTGTTCCTTGAAAACATCTGGGTATTTTTTTCCCATCTTTTTTTTGGTACATATGTACATACATTGTTATGATCATGTATTTACTTTTTTTTTTTTTTTTTTTAAAGTAATCCCTACACCCAGTGTGGGGCTTGAATTCACAACCTTTAATTCAAGTCACATGCTCCTCTGACTGTGCCAGCTGGGTGCGCCTTTCAAAATGCAAAACACTGTACTCTTTTTTTTTTTTTAAGATTTCATTTATTTATTTGACGGACAGTGATCACAAGTAAGCAGAGAGGCAGGCAGAGAGAGAGAGAGGAGGAAGCAGCCTCCCCACGAGCAGAGAGCCTGATGAGGGGCTCGATCCCAGGACCCCGAGATCATGACCTGAGCCGAAGGCAGCGGCTTAATCCACTGAGCCACCCAGGTGCCGCCAACACTGTACTCTTTTATAGGCAACTCATGAATCACTGCACTCTACCTCTGAAACTAATAATACATTCTATGTTAATTAATTGAATTTAAATAAAATTTTTTAAAAAGTGTACTCTTTATGTAGCCTAGGCTTGTTTAAGTATTTTAACAAGATTAACAATATCCTTTTGTGTTAATAAATCTGAGACATGATATGAATGTGCTGTCATTTATCATCCTTTTATTTATTTATTTATTTATTTTAAAGATTTTATTTATTTATTTGACAGAGATCACAAGCAGGCAGAGAGAGAGGAAGGGAAGCAGGCTCCCTGCTGAGCAGAGAGCCCAATGCTGATGCAGAGTTTGATCCCAGGACCCTGAGGTCATGACCCGAGCCAAAGCGAGCCGAAGGCAGAGGTTTTAACCCACTGAGCCACCCAGGCGCCCCATCAGCCTTTTAAATACTAGGTCGTAATGGTTGTGTTTAATTATAAATATGTGTTTTTCACTTTTTTTTTTTTTTAAGTAATCTCTGTACCCAATGTTAGGTTCACACTCACCATCCTGAGATCAAGAATCACATGCTCTACCCACTGAACCAGCCAGGCACCCCTTACTTTTTCACTTTTAAAAATCATACTTTGGGGCACCTGGGTGGCTCAGTCACTAAGTATCTGCCTTCAGCTCAGGTCAAAATCCCAGGGTCCTGGGATCAAGTCCCTTACTCAGGCTCCTTACTCACTGGAGAGCCTGCTTCTCCCTCTGCCTGTCTCTCCTTTTCTCTCTGACAAATAAAGTCTTTTAAAAAAATAAAAAATAAATAAAAGTCATATCCCAATTTCAGTTTGGTGTTGGTATGTTGAACAAATAACTCATATCAGTATGTGTTCATATATTTGTTGAGAAATAATCTTCCTTGTGCATTTTTTATTCTCTTTCCATTCTTCGTGTGTATCTTTTCAGATCAATTTACTTTTGCAGTAGAGTTCATGAAAAGTTACTTAATGAAACTAAAATAACTCTTCTTTCCTTCTGCTGAGAATATTTAAGTTGGGTGTACTATTTATCTCTGATGGCCAAGCAGTTCACCTACCTGGAAATGTTTTCACATGCTCAGATTTCATTGCTTTCAGAATTTTAGTCTGTAAAGGAGTAACCTTGGCAGAGCCATGGCAAGGAATAATGGAGACTTCATGAATATGGTTTATAGCAAGTGAATATTTGCTTTCTGAAATGAAGCTAATGAACTAATCACGTTTGGAGGTATTAGTTCCCTATCTTGTGCACTTTTTTTTTTCCTGTCCAACATCTGAAAGTTGCTTTTCAATTTATGTGTTGTGCCGTGTGGGAAATGCCAGGCAGAAGGTTTGGGGTTGCACTGGCCCTGTGTGCATGAGAACTAGGACTGTGGAAAGAGAAAAATTGCTCGTGTCTAGGTGATGTGGGTGATTTCATGGTGAATGTCTAATGCACTAAACCTTGGAGAGGTAAAGTGTGCAGAAAAGCATTATCCTTGCTACTCCTGGGAGGAGTGTTACGAGTCTTAAGGTGTAGGTTTAGCACAGGCTGTCGGGAACCTCGGGAATTAAGAGTTAAGCATTTTCATTCTCTACAGAGACCACATAGGTGGTATTACTAAGGGAAAATGACCCATACCGGCCACAGAAAACCTACAAAATGATTATATTTTTGGCAAGTCAGCACTTTTTCTTCTATTCATTGTTCTTTCTTTCTTTCTTTTAAAGATTCTGTTTATTTATTTGACACAGAGAGAGAGAGAGAGAGAGACAGTGAGAGAGGGAATACAAGCAGGGGTAGAGGGAGAGGGAGAAGCAGGCTTCCCACCGAGCAGGAAGCCCAATGAGGGCCTTGATCCGAGGACCCTGGGATCATGACCTGAGCTGAAGGCAGACGCTTAAGGACTGAGCCACCCAAGTGCCCCACTGTTCCTTCTTTAAAGGACTCAGACAAATTAAGTGATTAATGATATATCCTGTACTTAGGAGAATCTCTTTGTTATCAGTAAACAAAATCAATAGGAGAAGCTCTTGGAATGGCCTTCCCCCACCCCCTCCTCTTCAGCAGCTCCTTATGTATGGGCTTAGAAAGGCTGATTCTTCATGAAGAATGTCCATGATGATACATGCGGATGCCCACACTCATTAGACTCCAGACTTCTCCTGGAGTGTCTTTGGCACTGGTGTGTGTTCTATAGATTTAGAAAAGATGGCGATTGGTTAAATACAGAAACTTAGCTGTACCTTTTTCATGAGATAGACTTAGTTTGTAAACATTGGTGTGCCAGTACATTTTAAAAAGTAGGTTAACTTAAATTTCAGATAAACAAGAAATTTTTTTTAAAAAGATAAACAAGAAATAAAAGGTACTGCTGAGTTCAGTGCTTTGATACAAGGTCAACGTCTGGATTTCCACCTTCTTAGTGATGCCAAGTCTGACCATTTTATTTAACATTGCAACTTTCATGCAGCATTCCCAGTGCTTTTTCCTGGCTCTGCCCCCCTCCCCCATACCAGATCATCACTTTCTAAAACACACTGTATCTGTTGTTTTGTTTCTTTTGTTATCCATCTCCCCTGCTGGAACGTATGTTTCTTGAGGGCAGAGCTCTTTGTCACTTTACTTCACTGATAGACTTCAGACACCTTGAACAGAGCTTAGCATACACTAAGTCCTCAATAAATACTTGGATAAAGAAGACCATCATCATCATTGTCTTTACAGTGTGACAGCTTTATTTTTTAAGCTTTATTTATTTCAGAGAGAGAGTGCGAGCACAAATGGGGTCAGGGAGAGGGGGGAAGCAGGCTCCCCACTGAACAAGGAGACTGACACAGGGCTCAGTCCCAGCACCCTGGCTGGGATCATGACTTGAGCTGATGGCAGATGCTTAACCAACTGAGCCACCCAGGCACCCCAAGTGTGACAGTTTTAAACCAAGCTTATATTGGGACAATAAAACACTTGATAAATATTTTTTTCTTAAGAAGGACTGAAATTCTGAGCTTGGAAAGAAGGCTGAGAGTTCTAAAATCTTTAAGAGCTTGCTTGCTTCTTGTAGGAGGGCATTTTAAAAATATGGACAGATCCTCTCTAACACCTGTTGGTAGAACAGAAGCCTCTTTGCCCTCAACAGGAACAACAGGGTGTCTTTTTAGGATCTTCAGTTGTAGAGCTGACAAAACGGTCTGCACCCTTTCATGGCCATAGAGCTCATCCGTCTCCACCTGCTCTCCGCCCATATTTCAGTGCCAAGCAGCAGAGCTTTGAGGCTGGCACGCATATTGCAGACTTCCTGTGGCCTTCCCTTTCTGAGGTCTAATAAATACGTTCAATTTTGAGAGAACACAGGAGAATTTCATCTTCTTGGTGCCGATAAAAATATGGAACCCCACTCATCTTGAATGAGACCAGTAATTCTCAACCAGTCGAGCTTGCTCTTTTTTTTTTT
>RCUC01017773.1:0-23818 GCA_003697995.1 Taxidea taxus jeffersonii
GCATTTATTTGACAGACAGAGATCACAAGTAGGCAGAGAGGCAGGCAGAGAGAGAGGAAGGGAAGCAGGCTCCCCTCTGAGCAGAGAGCCCAATGCAGAGCTCGATCCCAGGGCTCTGGGATCATGACCTGAGCTGAAGGCAGAGGCTTTAACCCACTGAGCCACCCAGGCGCCCCTGCAATTCTTTTTTTAAGTATTTATTTTAATTCTGATCAGTTAGTATACAGTGTTATATTAGTTTGAGGTGTACAATTTAGTAATTCAACACTTCCATATAATATCTATTGCTCATCACAAGTGCCCTCCTTAATCTCCATCACCTGTTTCACCCATTCCCCCCAACCCTTCCCCTCCAGTAACTGTCAGATTGTCCTTTATAATTGTCTGTTTCTTGCTTTGTCTCTCTTTCTTTCTTAGTTTTTTCCCCTTTTGCTTGTTTTTTCTGTTCCTTAAATTCCACGTATGAGTGAAGTCATATGGTATTTGTCTTTCTTGACTTATTTAGCTTAGCATTATACTCTCTATATCCATCCATGTCATGGCAAATGGCAAGATTTCATTATTTTTATGGCTGAGTGATATATATCTGCATATCTAGATAGATAGATAGATAGATAGATAGATAGATAGATAGATCTCACCTCTTCTTTGTCCATTTATCAGTCAATGGACACTTAGGCTGCTTCCATAGTTTGCCTATTGTAAATAATGCTGCTATAAACATAAGGGTGCATGTATCCCTTTGAATTAATGTTTTTGTATCCTTTGGGTAAATACCCAGCAGTGCCATTGCTGGGTCATAAGGGAGTTCTAATTTTAACTTTTTGAGGAACTCTGTACTAAGTGGAGTAGCCACACCACTTTCCATTCCCACCAACAGTGCATGAGGGTTCCTTTTTCTCTGTATCCTCATCAATACCTGTTGTTTCTTGTGCTGTTGATTTTCTCCACTCTGATAGGTGTGAGGTGCTCTTTGTAGTTTTGATTTGAATTTCCCTGATGATGAGTGATGATGAGCATAGTTCTTAAACCAGTGTTCAACTTATGTAAACTTGAAATTCAACAAAGAGACAGTGACTTCTTTTAAAGAAGAAAGACTCAAGGTCCTGAGCAAGAGTTAACTTTGAAGTGGCATTTTTACATCATTATAAAAGGGAAGTATGGATCATTAAAATAGTCTATATGTACAATTCATTTGACAGACAGTTACTGAAAGTATACCAGGCACCAAGCACTGGGCTATGTACTAAGGCTTTTTTTTTTATTAAATGAATAAAAATCTAACTTAGACTAGCTTCCCCCAGAAGGATGACCTTGAAACAATGATTTGAGTGAAAGTGTTTTATTTGTAAGGTGATCCCATGAAATGCCAGTAGGAGAGTGGCACAGCAAAACGTGGAAAGAAGCCAATAATTGAGCCAATTATCAAGCAGGTTATTGCTATGGGCAACTTGAGTTCAACCCTGATGAGTGAACTCTGGGAGGCAGTGAAAAATGCACTTCACAGTTGTCACCCACAAAGGGTAATTATCTTCCAACTCTCACTTATCACTGGCTGATTCATTTGTCAATTCCTTATAGTAAGATTTCCACCACTCCACTAAGATTATCTTCTGTATGGTCCTGAGGGAATTCCATGTGGTCAAATCCAATGGATACTTTTGGCATGGGCTTTGGAGAGTCTGACTATTTGGGTCCAAGTTTGGCTCTCCCACTCACTATCTGTATGACCTTATGTCAAGTCATTAGTGCAGTCTATTTCTTCCTCTGTTCAATGAGGAGAAGTAGCAACATCAGCAGCATAAACAATGATAACCACCTCATAAGATCATCATAATGATTAAATTAACACTCATACAGAACTTAAAACAGAGTTTTAAGCAGTGTAGATATTCAAATAAATGTTAATTATTATGGTTTTTATTATATGGCGTGGCATTTATGGCTTTTAAAAGTATTAACCACTTTTGGGTTTTTGCAATTCTTTCTTGTCCATGTTTTTATGAAAGTACACTTTCCAGGCATTCCTCCCACTTCGCTAGCTATTCATTCATCTTATTAGCTACTTTTGCTTCATTCTGTTTTTATGTGTTATATTTTCTAGGACTCCATCATTACCCTTATGTTCTGTTCAATCTACATATCATGTCAGTGAGAACACATTGAGGTTTTCATTACTTCTCTGTAGTAATTTCTAACCCTGGATTTCTCTCTCTCCCCCAAATACACAGCTATGCCATCACCCCTTCAATCCAAGTGACTAAAATGATAATCCTATGTAGATGATCCTCAAAACCTCCCACTGAATAGGTCCAAAATGGAATTCATTATCTTTTCCCTGAACTGTTGTTTATCCTTTATTCTTTGGGTAGATACTGAATGACACCTTTATCTGACAGGCACCAACCAGAAACCAGGGAATCTTCTTGACTCCTTTGTTTCCCTACTGCTAAGCACAATGCCTAGTTATCTAGTAGATGGTAAATAAAATGGTGACTGGCAGGCTAGATGAATGGATTGACAGGGAGGGGTGCTGGGAGGGGTAGATGGATTGTTGAGTGAGTCTGTAGCCTGTAATTTTATTTAGTTAAATATTATCTGATGATCATGTACAGTTGAAGGTCAAGGATGAGAAAGCACACCCTTAGTGGGATACATACACCGGTGAACCAGTTTTCCTTGCTACATTACATACACATGACCCCTTTGGGATGAAAACTTTTATCATTCTGACTGAACAAGCATTCAAATTGTATATTTGTCTGAAATAATGATCTGGGCTATGAAAGTTTCCTCCTCTTGCCACAGTGAAGAGACACATACTCACATAGTAGGAAGAACTATCTTAATTTCTTCTCCTATGATGGACTTTTTAAATATAGGGGCACCTGGGTGGCTCAGTGGATTGAAGCCTCTGCCTTCAGCTCAGGTCATGATCCCAGGGTCCTGGGATCGAGCCCCACATCGGGCTCTCTGCTCATCAGGGAGCCTGCTTCCCTCTCTCTCTCTCTCTGCCTGCCTCTCTGCCTACTTGTGATCTCTGTCTGTCAAATAAATAAATTTAAAAAAATCTTTAAATATAAAGATTATGTTTACCCTATGAACTGTAAGATGTAGGAAATATTCACCAGCATGAATACAAATGGCTTACCATATTTATATCAGAAAAGTTTGCGAGCATAATAAAATGTCACTAGTCAAGACTGATTAATGCAAAAGCAAATTGGAATCAAAGATTTTTTTAAGGAAAGTGAATTTTATTATTTTCATATACACGTAGTATATAAAAATGGGCTAAGGAAAAAGGTACCAACTATGCAGAATAAAGTAACTGGCCATGATAAGTTGAAAAAATAGTTTGCAATTGGAATATCAGTTATTTCTATGACTGATGGGGAATTATTTCAGAATATGTAAAGACATATTTTAAACAGCTTTCTTCTAATAGCATTTATACTATTAATTTTGTGAACTAAAGATTAAATAGAAGACTAATTAATAACTGTAAATCTTACCTAAAGTAGATGCCATACCACCCTGTGGGGCAATAACAACAATGAAATAAGCAAAAAAGAAGGGTGCCCAAAGAAATTAGAGACTGACATTTAAACAGAGGTTCATGTGTTAACCCAAGTTGGAATATAATATGCTGAATAGTTTTGCAATACCAAGCAAGCACCCAAACAGAAATTTTACCCCCCAAAACAGTCATTTATGATGAGTGACAGTCACCTGTTTTTACCTATTCCAAGAACCAGATTCTTGATTTCATGTCACAACCACTAGTCTTCTAGGGTTTGTCTAGTTCTCATGCTTATTTTCAGAAAATCTCTAGTACTTCTTTAACTCTTAACTTTATGGGGGCAACAAAAGGGTTAATGAAGAAGGACTAAATTTACATCATGCAGCATAATTTTACAGTACTGTGCTATGTACATTTTTCTATCCATAGCCCCCTCTTGGTCCTTTTCTTCTTTGGTCTCTACTCCAAGGGGCTGATCTGTGTCATCACCAGGCTCACATGCCCTCTGGCTTCCAATTGGTTTATTCACAAGGGGAGATATGGTAGGAGAGAGAGGACAAAGTGAGATCAGAATATTTATTCTCCTGGTTCTCCCTAGTGGAGTTGCCTCAGGCCAATGGTGTCCCTTGGCAAAAGGTTACTGAGCTTCTCAAGGTGGATTCTCCTTGTGCTTCTCAGCTTCTGGCTACTTTTCCCTCCCCTGATTTCCTGGTCCTAGATATAGTAACACCTCTACTGCTGCAAGGCCCAATTTCTTGTGTTCTCTTTGGTGATTTTCCTGTACCCGGGTTATGTTGTAACTTGTTCCCTTATAAATAAATCTCTCAGATTATCCAGGCCAGATCACAAAGGAAAATGTTTGTCAAGCTAAGATACTCCAGAGGACAGTGGGGAGAAATTAAAGGGTTTAAATGAAGGAGTGGGATGATCAGATTTATGTTCATTATTACTCTCTCAGTAGTGTGGAGGTTGCATTATGAAACAGAGACTTGAGACAGGGGGCTATAAAGTCTACTGCAAACATGTAGGCAAAAATGATAGAGCTTTGCAGTGGAAATATGTGAAAAGTGGGAAGGAGTTCTATATGAGAGAAATTAGTAACCAATTATACATGGTATTAATTAAGACCTCGAAAAAAATCTAGAATGACTGTCAGCTTTTGCTTAAGGGATAAAGTTGATAGTGGTTTTATTACTTATCTTCCAAGACATTATTTCTATTTTATGAAATCAACTTAAAGAAAAGATAATGTGGTCCTTAAAAGATAAAAACAATGTGGTCATGTTTATTTTTAATATAAAATAAAGTACTTCAGAACAGAATTTATATAACATCTTCTTTGACTCACAATGATACCAAAACCAAAAATGGCCTCAGTATAATCCTGTCTTACTTACAGAATATAACCAGTATGAATTATTAGATATTGTTATAAAACATTTACAGTAGGCCTATCTGCTCTTGGGTTGCCCCAGAAGAAGACCAGAGTGTATGGTTTCTTTGGCAATTGAGGGAAATATCAGTAGGGAAGTGAATAAGGCTTAAATATTCCTATCCCAATATGTACCATCAGTCCTTGGTTATAGGCTGCTCCTGGGAGGTGGGGTGGCAGGAATCATCAATTCCCTGGTATATATAGCCTACAACTTAGGTGGCAAAACGAAATCTTTGGGGCACTGCAAATCCTTCAAGGAATGAACTGCCAGTGATAGTATCAGAAGTCAGGTTGTTGGGCATTGAAGCAGTAAGGGCAGAGGGATTCAGGCATTCTGCTCTAGGACCTTTCTAAAAGATTTTCATATTTGTCTCAGGGGATTGAGAATAGAGAGAGTTAAATTTTTATATACACAACTGATGTTCTAGGTCACCTTAAGGAAGATAACTTCTTGTTTGCCTTTGGAAAAAGTAAGGAATTCTATTGTCCATTATCCTATCTGCAACACAATGAAGAATTTTTAAAATGAATAATGTAAAAAGTGAGATCATCTTTGAAGTTTAAGTTTCAAAGGTCTTCTCCAGGCTAGCATTTACTCCTATATATTCATTTTTCCTTCTATTCTAGTTGAAAGAATTCAGAGTCAGTGGGATGAAGTACAGGAACACCTTCAGAATCGGAGACAGCAGTTGAATGAAATGTTAAAGGATTCAACACAATGGCTAGAAGCTAAAGAAGAGGCTGAACAGGTGTTGGGACAGGCCAGAGCCAAGCTTGAGTCGTGGAAGGAGGCTCCCTACACAATGGATGCAATCCAAAAGAAAATCACAGAAACCAAGGTTGGTATCATGATTATGTTCTTAAAATAAAATACCCGTTATACTGGATAAAATTATAACTGTAGATTAAAATTTAATGATTTTTAATGTAAATTTACTAAAAGAAAACTAGATTTAAGCTGAAATGAACAGTAGGCTTTTTAGCTAAAATAGAGATTGAGGAAAACTCATCACTAATATCAGTCTTAAAATTAATTTTATTTATTCCGGATATCATAGGCTGGTTTTCACATTACACCATCTTTTGAGATCACTTCATAGTTGATATACATACTTGTGTGGTAGCATAAAATCAGTCATTTGGAATTAATTCCTCCCTAGAAAAAGTAATGGGTCCTCTCCTCTCCTTCCTAAGTAGGGCCCTGAATGGAGAAGGGAGGGAAAGTGTAAGGATAAGGCAAGGATGAGGGGTCTTCTCACATTCTCCTCCAGGTCTTTGACCTTCAGACCAATTTCCCTACTTCTTTCTTTTCCTTCTCTTCTTCTTCTTTTCTGCCAAAACTCCATCATATATCTGCCCACTTCAGAGTGTAGAACTCATTGTGATAAAAGAAGGAGAAAGGGAAAGGAAATAATATTTGTTCACTGTGTTTTATCAAGTATCATGCCTGGTGCCATACATGCTTTTAATTCTTTCAAACCTCATAGTTCTGGGTCAGTTGGGAAAGACCTTAAATGCTAAATGGAGAAGTAACACAGTGAGAACATGATTAGATTGAATATTTTATTAAAACCCTCTATAGATTTTTTTTTCCTGGTGGAAAAAGGCCTTCTGCTAAACAATTGGCTGAATCACAAGTTAGCTATGTCATCTGAGGAAAAAAAAATTATATTGTGGTTTTCTTGGATGAAGTGACTTCCATTTCTAAATGAGTCAGTGTTTAGGCTGTGCTGAGCTACATGGCATATGTATTTATGCTAGGTTTATTTAAAAAAACCCTGAAATCTCAATAGTTTAATAAAATAAAGATGAATTCCCTGATTGTATCATACTCCAGTGGAGGTTAAAGAGCCCTTCCTGAGAGCTCGCTCATAAATAGGGACTTAAGGAATCCAGGATTTTCCAATTTTGTGACACTATCATCTTAAACTCATGGCTGCAGTCACTGCATGTCACTGCAGTAGAGTAAGAGATAATGTGGCCAGTTTATCCATGGGGTTCTATGGACAGGCCTGGAGATTATGTGCATCACCCACCTCCCATTGACCAGAACATGTTCCCAGCTTAACATCAGGAAGAGTAAATAGGAATAGTGAGATAATGAGCTTGTAGCCAGCCTTGGCCATAGCTACTTCTCCAAAGGAGCTGTGCTGCTATGAGGACAAGATTTTTGTTCATATGACAGGAATGTTAGAAAGTTACATAAGATTTTACAGACTCATCATTACTTCTGTTGGAAGCAGTTATGTCTTTCACAAGATGCTTGTTGCCACTAGGATTTTCTCCTTTGGATGAACATAGAAGGCATAGGAATTTCTCATGTTGATGTTCCCAATTCTTGGTTTGACTATGAATAGAATTCATATAGCTCTTCTTGAAGGCTCGGGTCTTATCCATAAGATACTCAGTATGTTTTACCATTTCTTTTTCCTGTCCAAAAACTGAGGATTCTATGAATCTAGCAGATCTTGGAAGAAAGCAATTAACTGGTGGGAGGAATTAACAGGGGAAAAGGGTTTGGGTTGGACCCTTGAGTTAGAATAAGGAAAGGAGAAATGAGAGGTATATTGTGATAAATATGATAAGGGCAAGAAGACTGCAAGTTGTCACATGAGAAATCTCAAAACCTACAAGAATCTTAAAGTGACGGCAAGAATGAATAGGGTTTTCTAGCCCCTAGAAAAGCAAGGGGCTTTAAATAAGAAATGAAAAGAAGGGCAAAAGAAAATATGAAAGGATAAAACAAAACAATTTCATCATCAAAACAAGTCATATGTTTTAAACAACTAAAACAAAGAAAAGATGATATAATTGCTATCATTGTCACACTTTCAAAATTAAAAAAACTGCTTTTCAAATGTCAGTCTAAAACTACATCATAAAAATGGCTCAGCCATTATCTATAGGAACTGATGTTTTTGTTTGTGTTATATGTTATATGTTAGGAATTCAACTATGTATATAATTATATATATATATGTGTGTGTGTATATATACATATAGTTGTACTTTCAGTGTATGTTCATTATATAAAGATGACCAAAGCTATAATTTTTCCATCAATTCCCTAAGTGACATATGCTAAAGCTAAAAGTAATCTTAATGCTAATACAAATACTTAGAAAGTACTTGTTCGTTGTAAAAATTGTGCTAATCGTTTTACATATATTGGCTTAATTTCATCCTCTGAGGAATATTCCATGAAAACTATTATTGTTCCCAGTTTATGGGTGAGAAAATTGAAGGCTAGAGAAGTTCAGAAACTCCTCTTAAAAATCATAGAGTTAGGATATGAATGCATAGCAATTAATCTTGTAGATGACCTCGCAGATTTTCTCTTCTACCCATTGTCTTCTATGTGACTAAAATCAAGAAAACACTGTGAAGATCACAAAAGAAGACAACTGTAATTATGAATTGACAAATAAGATCATACTACTGATAAGCCAACAGGTAGGAAATGAAAATGATGAAACAGTACACTGAGGAGAGGTTTTCATATTCTGTTTTACTATGAAAAACTAAAAAGATAATTGCAAATTATAGCTTCTTTTTAATGAAACTACAATTTTTAATTCTTCTAAAAGTCAGGGAGCATATAAAATGGAGATTTGGCCTTTGTGTCTAATATGTTATCACTACTGAGTGGTAATAGCTGGCTTATCTTTTATAATTTTCTTTATGAAGAAAAGGTGAAAATAGACATAAAGAGGTGTTGGATAATTTGAACAGAATCTCCTAGATCCATAAATTCTTTCTGAGTCTCCATGCCTAAGATTAGCAGGAGAGCTGGTGAGCCTCGTAAGGCGATCATCAGGCTGTGTCTACGGAGGCGGAGAGCTGTGATTAAACCAGCCAACCTCCCTTGCAGCGTCACTGATGACTACCCTCACTGTCACAGTGAAATGGTTCCAAAGGCAAGCACCAGTAGTATTATACTCCTTGAAAATTTAAACCAGTCATTGTACCTGAACTAAAGAAAAATTCATCTACAATTCTGAAATTTTTGTGATTCATCATTGCTCATCTTTGTAATCTCTTCCATTTCTTATCTACATACTTTCATTGTCCTCATGATGGAGATAAAATTTTGAATTCTGACTTTAAACTTAGTATCCTTATATAAATACTTATAGATGTTGCTTTATAACTTTTGATAATTAGCATTTTAAATACTTTACAGTATCTCATTAAGTTCTACCCTTAACCATCTCCTTACTTATTGGACATTCAGACAGCCTCCTCCTCTTGCTTAAAAAAAAGTAGCAGAGAAAAGAAAATCACAGGAGAGGAATCACAGGAGAGGAATCAAGTCTCAGGTAGCATCCAGGGACAGGCCATCTTGAAAGCATGGTCAGGCTGGAAGGAGATGGCAATGAGAGAGTCTCGATTTATCAAAAGAACAAGCTATAGGCAGCCCATCATGTTGATGATTAATGAGCAGTTCATTAAGAGATGTCCATAATATATGTAGTTTCTTTCCTACATGACCCTTAATTTTTTGGAAACAGAAACATAATGCGACGAAGTAGCTAATTCTGTGAACCGCATGGCTTTATTTCATCTTCTCCATGGCCCTAGTAAAACAATAATGTTTTTCTGAGGTGGAAAGACAGATGTTAGGGAAAAATCATACAGGATTTCCATTTTAATCAAACTCCCTGCCAATAAGCTATGACAGAATCTTATGAGGGATGATGCCATTTAGCTTTCATAAAAAGTAAGGTGGTGTGACATTGGCACCTAAAACTGCCAGCAGCGGTCATCATGGGATTTATTTTATTTGGCAGAATCTTGGTTGACTTCACAACCTGTTCCCCAGGCTATTAAGATTGGCCCAAACTTGGCAATGAATTCCTTGGAAAAATTATTTCTTGATGATTTTAAGCTTTCTTTTCCAGTGTCAAGAGAGATTTATCCAGGCTCAGAGTTTTCATTTATTTTTTCCCCTTTCAGCTTTTGAAAGAGAAATTCTTTTTTTGTCTGCTTTGTGATTGCTTTTGTGTCAAATTCAGCATAAAAGCTTTTCAAACGTGACGGCATTAGCTGTTTTGTGCTTGGCTGAGCTAAGAGTACATGAATTCAATAGAGAAGTGAAATCTTGTTTGAGCCTACTGATTTGGCTCTATAATACTCAAAACTATCTGAGGCGAGAAATCCAATAATTTATCAAATTATTAAATAAACATTTCCAAGGCTGCAAAATATCTGTGTTTTGAAGACATTCTTTAGGGAACTTGAAAGATAAATATACTATAATCAAGTAATTAATTTTAAAAGTGAACTTGTTATATATAGTAAATACAGTAGGTATTTGAGGATCTCAAATTATTTTACTAGGAAAGACGCTAATGAAGAAACTTTTTCAAATATGGAAGTAAAACACTGCAGTTTTAATTATTTGGGGGGTATGGATAGAATTAGATCATATCCTTATGTGCCATAAGGATACAGTACAGTACAGTAGTGGAAGCTGAATTCTTCTTCCACATATTTTATTTACTTTTTGACTTGCACAAAATCAAATCAGTAAATTGATTCACACTGGGAGTTTAAGGTTTGGATTTCTGATACTGTAATGAAAAACATCAGAAATCTTCTTGCCAGGATCTACAATTTCTTCATTATTAAAGAAAAATAATCAATAACCTAATTGTACTTTTTCTCCCAAAGTGCGTATGAAGCTATTAAACTTCTCAAAGCATACAACCAGAGTGCTTCCTACATCACTGACAGAGTAAAGGAAGTAATGGGCTAGTTTCCGCAGGTATTGCTATACTATATAAATATTTAATGTACAATCACCAAGACTTGAAAAGCATTATGCTCTGATTACACCATATTTTACCTTGTTTCCCTTTCATAGTTTAACTTATATCATGCTCAAAAATATAATGTAGCAAGTCTGTAAACATACTCCTCCATAAAAGCAACAAATTGCAAGAATTGTCAAAATTGCCTTTTCTGAATTCTGGAAATTAACCAGAGGTTGACAGCATTTTATAAACTGCTGAACTTCCATAAGAACAGCAGGGTTTGAGGCTTTTTAACTTGGCCTATTCCATCACTTTCTCCAAGCTCCACAGTAGCTTTGAGAATCAGCAGGCTTACAGCCACCAGAGAGGAAAGACCAGGATTGGAGTTCCTCAGAGAGACCTATTTCATTCCCAGAGCTTTATTACTATTTGACCTGTCTTGCAGCTCCTTAGAAAAAACCTATACACAAGGCCCTGTCATTTATTATTTGACTGACTTTGTACTAACTCCCAGAAAAAGCCCTATCCCCACAGTGTCTATCCCAAACAATCAGCAGCATTGTTTAAATAGTAACTGCCTGAGGCTGTGATATCAGTTGAGATAATCATGGTCTAGGGAAAAACTGAAAAGGAAGATCTGAGGAATGAGATGTCCTCAGAGGTATTTGAAAAGCTCTGACATATTCCTGGGGGAATCTACAAGGCTACATGCATGTTTTACTAGAGACTATCAATAAAGAGATACAAATTATGAACAGGAACCAAATAGAGAGTCTGGAGTTTAAAAGTATAACAATTAACATTTTTACTAGAGGAGCTCAACACCAGATCTGAGCTGGCAGAAGAGTCAGTGAACTTGGTCAATAGGAATAATCTATACCAAGGAAAAGGGAGAAAAATATAATTTACAAAAAATACAGGAAGCAAAAACTGACAGAATTGAGGGAAGAAATAAGCAGTTCAACAAGAACAAAGACTTCAGTACCCTGCTTTTAAAACAATGGAAAACCTGGGCAAAAAATCAATAAGGAAATAGGAAACTTGGAAAAACACTATGAACTAGCAAGGCCTAACAATCACGCATAGAACATTCCACCCAATAATAACAGAGTATACATTCTTCTCAATTGCACATGGAATATTCTCCAGGATAGACAATATGCTATGTCATAAAACAAGTCTTAATAGATTTAAAAGGATTTTAATCACATAATGTAGATTCTCGAACCATAATTAAATGAAACTAGAAATAACAAAAGTAAATTTGGGAAATTCACAACTATGAGAAAATGATACAGTACATTATTAAATAACTAAAAAAGAAATCACAAAAGAAATGCAAAAATGCTTTGAGATGAATGGACATAAAACCAGAATATACTAAAACTTATAAGATGCAACTAATGCATATTTAGAGCAATATATATATAATATACTGTAAATAACTGTATTGAAAAAGAAGAATGATCTTGGAGTGCCTGGGTGGCTCAGTTGGTTAAGCATCTAACTCTTGATTTCTGCTCAGGTCATGATCTCAGGGTTGTGCGACGGAGCCGCACATCAGCTTTGTGCTAGGCATAGAGCCTTCTTAAGATTATCTCTCTCCTTCTGCCTCTCTGCCCTCCTTCTCTAAAAACAAGAAAAGAAGAAGAACTCAAATGAGTATCCCAATCTTCTACCTTAAGTGGTTAGGAAAAGAAGATTAAACCTAAAGCAAGAAGAAAGAAGGAGGTAATAAAAATTAGAGTGAAATCAATGAAACAGAGGAAAGAAAAGTGAGAAAATCAAAAGAATTAAAAGTTAGTTATTAGAAAGATCAACAATATTGACAACCCTTTAGCTGGAATGACTTAAGAAAGAAGAGAAAGAAAGCTCAAATTACTAATCTTAGAAATGAAAAAGAATACACCACTACCAACCTTATAGAAATAAAAAGGATTATAAGAGGTTATTATGAATGGGAGAAATAAGAAATATGAATAGACCTATAACAAGTATAGAAATTGAATCAGTAATTTTAAAACTCTTCCCAAGAAATGACCCAGGCCCAGATGGCTTCACTGGTGAATTTTACCAAATATTTAAAGATGAATTAGTAGCAGCCTTTCACAGACTGTTCCAAAACATAGAAGAGAAAGGAATATTTCCCAACAAAAGATATGACAGGAAAAACAAACTACAATATATCTCATGAATATAGACTCAAAAAGCCTTGAGAAAAATACTATTAAACCTAATACAGCAACATATATTGAAAGGACTATATACAACAACGAAGTGAAGTTTATTCCAGGAACACAAGGTTAGTTTAACATACAAAATTGAATCAACATAAAGATTTTTCTTGACTTACGATGGGGTTATGTCTCAATAAACTTATCAAAAGTTGAAAATACCATAAGCCAAAAATACATTTAATACACCTAACCTAACAAACATTATAGCTTAGCTAGCCCACCTTAAATGTGCTCAGAACACTTACATTAGTCTACAGCTAGGCAAAATCATCTAATACAAAACCTGTTTTATAATAAAATTTTGAATATTCCTTGTAATTTATTGACTACTGTACTGAAAGTAAAAAACAGAGCAGTTATATGGGTATAGAATGGTTATAAGTGTATCAGTTGCTTATCCCTGAAGATAACATGGCTGACTGGGAGCTGCAGCTTACTGCCACTGCCCAGCATTATGAGAGAATATCATACTGCATACCATTAGTCTTAGAAAAGATCAAAATTCACAATTTGAAGTATGCTTTCCACTGAATATGTCACTTTCACACCATTATAAAGTGAAAAAAAAATCCTAAGTCAAACAATCATAAGTTGGGGCTCTCTATAATGTATCATAGTAGTAGAATAAGTGACAAAATCCATACGGTCATCTCAATAGTTGCAGAAAAAGCATTTGACAAAATCCAAACCCTTTCATGGGGAAAAAAAAAAAAACCACACACAACAAATTACAAAGTCGTAGGCTGAATAGTGTCTCCTTAAAAATGTGTTGAAGGCCCAAACCCTGGACCATGTTTGTGTCCATATTTGAACATAGGGTCATTGCAGCTATGGTCAAGTTAAGATGAGGTTGGAGCAGGCTGGGTTCTTAATCACATATGACCGGTGTCCTTATAAGAGGAGGAAAAGAGGCATACATGGAGAGAAGAATGCTATGTGAAGACACTCACCCACTCACCATAGGGACAATACCAGGTGACATCAAAGGAAGAGATGAAAGTGTTGCCTCTGTAAGAGAAGAAATAGTGAGGATTGACAAGTACCACCAGTTAGGAAGTTAGGAAGAAGCAAGGAAGGATTCTTCTTTATAGGTATTACATGGAGCGTAGCCTGCTGACACCTTGACTCCAGAACTGTGAGACAACAAATTTTGTCATTTTAAGCCACCCAGTTTGTGATAGTTTGTCTTGGAAGTCCTAGGAAAATAATACAGAAGGAAAATTCCTTAACTTGATAAAGGGCATCTAAGCAAAGCCTACAATTAACATCAGTAAAAGACTGAATGCTTTCACCTATGATCAGGAACAAGGTAAGGATGGCTGCCCTCACCACTTCTATTTACCACTATACTAGAGTTTGGGCCACAGCAACTAAGCAAGAAAAATAGATGAAAGTCATCCAGATTGGAAAGAAAAAAATAAAACTATCCATTTGCAGATGACATGATCTTGTATACAGAAAATCCTAAGGAATATACTGAAAGAGTATTAGAATGAATAAATTCAGCAAGTTTACAGATTATAAGACCAAAATGCATAAATCAATTGCTTTTCTATATATAAGCAATGAATAATCTGAAAAATGAAATTCAGAAAACTATTCCATTTATAATGGCATCAAAAAATAAAAGACTTACAGGACACCTGGTAGTTCAGTCGGCTAAGTGTCTGCCTTCAGACATGATCCCAGGGTCCTGGGATCAGAGTCCCACATCAGGCTCCTTGCTCAACAGGGAGCCTACTTCTCCCTCTGCCTGCTGCTCCCCCTGCTTATGCTCACTCTCTTGCTCTCTCTCTCTCGCTCTTTCTCTCTCTAGCAAATAAAATATTTTTTAATATACTTAGGAATAAAAAAATATAAGACTCTTATACCACCAACTATAAAGCACTGTTGAATGAAATTAAGAAGATCTAAATAAGTGGGAAAAAAAATGTCCCATGTTCCCAGATCAAAAGACTTAATATTGTTAAGATAACAATATCCTCAAATTGATTACACTTTATGCCATCCTCATCAAAATTCTAGCTGGTCTTTCTGCAGAAATAGACCAGTGGTTCCTAAAATATTTACTGAAATGCAATGGACAAAGAATAGCCAAAACAACCTTGAAAAACAGCAAAGAGAACTCACAATTCCCAATTTTAAAACATACTACAAAGCTACCGGAATCAAGACAATATGGTGCTGACAAGAAGCTAGAAATATAGATTGCTGAAATAAAATTGAAAATCCAGATGTAAAATCCTGCTTTTAAGGTCAATTGATTTTTGACAAGATTGCAAAGATAATTCAATGGCAAAACAATAGTCTTTTTAAACCCTTGTGCTTGGATAACTAAATATTCACATACAAAATAATGAAGTTTGACCCCATGTAACACCATACACAAATATTAACTCAAAATGGATTATGACAGAGCTAACTATAAGAATTAAAAGTTTATTTTTTAAGGTTTATTTATTTTTTTAAAAGATTTTATTTATTTTTTTGACAGAGAGAGATCACAAATAGGCAGAGAGGCAGGCAGAAAGAGAGGGGGAAGCAGGCTCCCTGCTGAGCAGAGAGCCCGATGTGGGGCTTGATCCCAGGACTGTGAGACCGTGACCTGAGCTGAAGGCAGAGGCTTAACCCACTGAGCCACCCAAGTGTCCCTAAAAGTTTATTTTTTTTAAAAATATATTTATTTATTTTTAGAGAGAGAGAGAGCGAGAGAACAGAGGGGACAGAGGAAGAGGGAAGGAATCCTCATGCAGACTTGCTGCTGAGCATGGAGCCCAACAGGGGCTTAATCCCAGGACCCTGAGATCATAACCTGAGCCGAAATCAAGAGGCAGACACTTAACCAACTGAGCCACCCAGGTGCCCTGAGAAAAAAAACTTTTTTTTTTAAGATTTTATTTATTTATTTGACAGACAGAGATCACAAGTAGGTGGAGAGGCAGGCAGAGAGAGAGAGAGGAGGAAGCAGGCTCCCTGCCGAGCAGAGAGCCCAATGTGGGGCTCGATCCCAGGACCCTGGGATCATGACCTGAGCCGAAGGCAGAGGCTTTAACCCACTGAGCCACCCAGGCGCCCCAGAACTAAAACTTTTAAAGCTGTTATAAGACAACATATTAGTATGATGAGTTAGGCAATGTTTTCTTGTCTATGACACCAAAAGCAACCAAAATTAAACCTTTATACTGCAAGAGATATCATAAAGAATGAAGATAACCCACAGAATGGGAGAAAATATTTGCAAATATCTGATAAGGGACTTGTATCCAGAATACATAAAGAACTTTATAAATCAACAAGAACTAAAAGATAGCCCCATTACAAATCAACAAATGATTTTAATAGACAGTTCTTCAAAGATGTACAAATGCACAATAAGCCCATGAAAAGATAGCATCATTAGTCATTAGGAAAATACAAATGAAAACCATGACATGCCACTTCATACTCACTAGGATGGTTGAAATAAGAAAGATGATAATGAATGTTCATAAAAATGTGGAATAATTGAAACTTCATACATTGCTGTTGGGAATGTGAAATGGTACAACTTTGGAAAAAAGTTTAGCAGTTCCTGTAGATATTAAACATGAAACTACTATCTGACATAACAGTGCCATACTCAGGTATGTATCCAAGAGAAATAAAAACATATATCCACACAAAACTTTATACAGATGTTTGTAGCAGAGTTATTTGTGATAGCCAAAAAGTGGAAAAAACCCACATGTTTATGAACTAAGGAATGATTTTTTTAAGGTGGTATATCAGCAATGGAATATTATTTGGAAATAAAAAGTATTAAAGTACTGGTACCTGCTATAACATGGATGAACCTCAGAAACATTATGCTGGGTGAAAGAAGCCAATCACAGAAGACCACATAGTGTATGAGTCCATTTGTATGAAGTATCCAGTAAAGGCTAGGGGAGGGAGAAAATAGACAATGGAAAGTGACTCTTAATGGTACAGGGTTTCTTTGGGGTTTGAAGAAAATGTTCCAAAATTAGATTGTGGGGGTGCCTGGGTGGATCAGTCAGTTGAACATCTGACTCTTGATTTTTGGCTCAGGTCATGATCTCAGGGTCCAACTCCTGATTTCAGTCCAGGTCATACTCTTAGGGTTGTGGATCCAGCCCCACATTGGGCTCAGCAGGGAGTCTGTATGAAATTCTCTCTCCCTCTGCCCCTTCTCATCCCCCTAAAATAATAAATAAATCTTTTAAAAAATTAGATTGTGGTGATGGCTTCACAACTCTTTGAGTATACTAAAAAACACTAAATTATACACTTAAAATAGGTAGATTTTAATTTATGTGAATTATATCTCAAAGTTGCTTTCAAAAGGTGCGTATCTACATGTCATTAAGACTACAGATCTTTTTCTTGCCTCTTCAAGTTTATAAACTGCTTTAGAAATGTAGTTTCGGGGACGCCTGGGTGGCTCAGTTGGTTGAGCGGCTGCCTTCGGCTCGGGTCATGATCCCAGCGTCCTGGGATCTAGTCCTACATCGGGCTCCTTGCTCGGCAGGGAGCCTGCTTCTCCCTCTGCCTCTGCCTGCCTCTCTGTCTGTCTGTGCTCGCTCTCTCTCTCTCGCTCTCTCTCTAACTAATAAATTTTAAAAAAAGAAATGTAGTTTCGCAAATATATATTAGCAACAGAACCTATTCTGTATGAATCATTATACTATCTTATTCTATCCCTAACCCTGGCCTCAGAATATTTGGAGATGATAGAATGGCCCTTCTGGAGTTAGGGTTATACCTGACTAGCTTTATCTGTTAGGATAGTCTAAGTTATACCACACTAACAACCTTCAAATCTAGAAGCTCAACACAAACTTTATATTTTACTCATGTTACATGTCCATTGTAGATTTACAAGAGGGTTCTACTTAGCTTAGTCAGTTAGGGACCAAGGCTGATAACAGCTGGGTCTTGATATATACTTCCATGATTAAGAAGGCAGGGAACATGAATAATGCCATCAATTCATAAACCTTCTGCCTGAAAGTGACAAGTAAGCAATAATCAGTTACATAGCCATCCCCAGGTCAATGGGGGTACGGATGGCTTGAAAAGGCACTGAATGTTTGTGGACAATAATATATTATACCACAGTAGGCTCATGGGATTTGAAAAATAGCCAAGAAAAGATGCCACTTTCTGGAGATCTATTATCTGGCATTCTCTCTGGAGTAATTTCCACCCAACCATTTCCATACCCTCTCAACCAGACTTCTCTTAGATGCCTAGGGTAGCTGGGTGATTTCTTAATTACAACACTACTTAAGCCTTTTAATAAAGTCAGCAAATTAAAGAGAAAGCCCAGATAAAGAGAATGCTTTCTAAAATGTCATAATGAAATTAAGGTAATGAAGTACTTGGAGGGCTCTCCTCCCTTCTTTTTGTATAAAACTTATTCCAAAGAAGCTAGAAGAGAAATGGGCCCTGAAAGTAAAGAAGGAGGAAAATAAATTGTATGCCATTAGTTTAATTATGAAAATTCATTACATGAAGCCATGTAAGACAGAAAATAATGGAACTCTAATGGGTTGGCCGATAACACATTTACTAGCCTGCTCTCAGCTTGTAGTCATTGTTGAAAGGACAAAAAAGTAACAACTCTGGTATGTAGTCCTCAAAGCTATTGAAAAGATTAATTATTTCCAGTAAGCTGGAAAATGAGGGCCATTTTCTTAAATGGTATCCCCTGTATAAAGTGTTACCTTCTGAAACAGAGATGTTTGGTAATGTCAGAAGTTTAATAGATGAATCATGAAGTTAATGGTGAGAGGCTTTACTTTTAAAATAGCTTCCTTACAGATATTTTAACATTTCTATTATAAATCCATAAAGAGGTTTTATAGGTCATTTTAATTCACACAAGCAAGAGAGAGTGTTTCTTTTTCCCAATAGAGAATTATAGAACATTAATTCATACTTAGGACTGAATTGTTTAGTGATTTTTTTAATAAACCAAATCTGTGTTTTTTCTGCTGTCTTTGTTTGGCAATGTCTTACTTTATTATACACAATAATTTTCCAATGATGCTATAATCATGAAGGAGACTATTTTACATTCTTTGGTGTTCAGTTATAATAAGCTCAATCATTTACATTAAATTCCTTTAAATGGAAGTGTATCTTCTTTAGCTAGATTGAACCCTGAATACTGGAGTCAAGAAACTTGCATTTTTGTGATGCCTCTATCACTGATTAGCTTTCTCACCTTCAACAAGTCACTTAAACTTTCAGAGGTTTTCATATTGTCAGATGGGTCAGAGAAAAGGAAAAGGATAGTGGATAACAAAAGATGAAAGTGGATGTGTGGGTGGGGGTCCTATACTGGAGAGCCTCATAATCTAAGGAAAAAGTTTGGATTTTGTCTTGTAGGTAAGAAGGAGCCATTGAAAGTTCTTAGAGAGGAGTGATATGGTTCTATTCCTATTTCAAAAATGTTACTTGAGGGGCGCCTGGGTGGCTTAGTGGATTAAGTGTCTGCCTTTGGCTCAGGTCATGATCTCAGGGTCGGGATCAAGCCCCGCATTGGGCTCTCTGCTCAGCAGGGAGCCTGCTTCCCCCTCTCTCTTTGCCTGACTCTCTGCCTCCTTGTGATCCCTCTCTTTCTCTGCAAAATAAATTTAAAAAATATTACTTGAGCAGCTCTTTGGGGATGGAAGGTGGAGGAAAGGAGCCAATAAAAAGGTTGGGATGAGGTGGAGGAAAGGAGCCAATTAAAAGGTTGTTGGAGAATCTAACCAAGAAATAATGAGAACCTAAATTAAGGCAGTGACAGTGGAGGTAGATGACTTGGCTAAGGAGAAAATTGTGATCGAACCCTTCTTTGGGTATGCTCTCTGTTTCCTCTTCCAGTTAAGGGTTGGTTACAATACAGATGGAAAAAATTGGGCTAAGGACAGAACCGTGGAGAACATCAACGTTTAAGAGAAAGGTAGAAAAAGAACAACTGAAATCATAAGAGATTAGAGAGGAGACCCAAAGAGAGAGGGCTAAGAAAGGACAGAACCTGAAGAAGGGACTAACCAGTAGCACTAGTTGCTGCAAATAAATTAAATGAGAACCTAAGATTTACCCCAGACATTGGCCACTGGTGACTGCATCGTTAACTATTTTCGCAAACATTCTGCATACCAGAACACTTCAGAATGTCAGTGGCACACAACAGTAAACATGTACTTTTTAATGAGTTGACAGCTTGGCTGGAGTGCCACTGCTTCATGCTGCAGCTTGGTTGGGCGGCTTCCCTCCACTGTCACTCATCCTTTACCAGGGATGATCAGGGTAGCCCCAGGGATGTTTAGTTCTTAGTGGTAGCTAAAACACATTAAGGGCTAACCCCACTGTAGGAGCACATTTCAAGCCCCCTCTTGTATCAGTTCTATAAACACCCCATTAGGATTAGGAAAAACAAGTCATAAGGCCAAGGTCACTGACAAGGGCCAGGAACTCACCTCTGCTGTCTGTAACAGGAAATTAAAAGTTAAATAGCAAAGAACGTGGGTACAGGGTGGGGTAAAGAGTTGGGGCCACTAATCCAATTTACACCAGTGATGTGTCAGAATAGTTTTAGTGGGGTGGTGTTGGCACAAGCGTGATTTTGATGAGTTGTATAGGGGCAGGAATGTAATCAGTGAACATTTGCTTTCTGAGGAGCTTAACTATGAAAGGAAAGACAAGGACAGAGTGTAGGTTTTGTTGTTGTTGTTTGGAGATGAGGGGGGTGGAAGAAGACTCATGTTTGAAGGCTGTGGAGAAAGACCTTGCAGAGAGACAAGAGACTGAAAAGACACAAATATCCCAGAGTAGATAAGTGTCCAGACAGAGGGATTTGCTTCCCATCGCATGAGTCATCTCTTCTTTTGAGACTAAAAAGAAAGGTGCAAGATATCATCTGTTTAATGAAATGTGTGCTTGTTAAGTTAAACTGTGTCATTATAGGCAGGGCCTTTTTGGTGTGAGATTTCTTCCAGTTTGGATCATCAGGGTTCAGTCTAGAAACCACCCTAGATATTTCAGAGGAAATTTAACACCGATGACTGGTTCCATGGCTAATGGAAGAGCTGAGAAACCCAGTAGGAGACAGTAGGGTAGCCTGGAGGTTGGCAATATCAGGAAGCTGTTGGCCACCAAAGGGCCAACCAGTGTTACCAAAGTCCAGAAACCGGAATCACCTGGTGCTTACTCAACAACTGTGGGGGCAGCACAGTGGGTCCTGACACTACAAAGGGAAGGATGAAGAAATGGAAACATGAAGAAGACTCTGCCCATGCAGAGAGAAAGAGAAAATATACTTGAATTTCCCCCTTCCTCCTGCTCATCCATGTCCTGCCAAGACCTCTTGCTGGCCTAACCGATCTAGAAGCCAACTAACAAGAGACCCTGGGAAATGCTCTTCTCCCGAGGGGTTAGTTCATCTGCAATATTGAGTAGAGTAGGAGATTGACAAAGAAGGGGTCTAAAAGCTAAGAAGCTCTTCCACTGTTAGCTCACAGAGCTAATTTTTTTAAGTGAATTTCTTAGTTCATGTATGCAGACACGGTATCCTAACAAAACAGAGAAACCTAATATGTAGAACTTTTTGTCCATAAATAGATTAGAATCCTATTTTATAATTTTCCTAGCAGTTTTATTTTTATTTTGGCCTCATGACAAACCTGAGGCATAGGCAGAATAAGTCACTCCATCCTATTTTACACACAACAAAACTGGGACTCCTAAGGTTAATGACTTTCTTAAGATCAAACAGTAAAACAATGGCCAAACAAGACTTCCTGGGAAGATGCCTTTTCATTACTCTGTGTTGTCTTTCGTGAAGCTCCTTTGAGTCACAGTCATTAAAAATGTTAAACTCGAGTTCATCTGGAACAAATTGTAATTTCATTTGTAGGTGACCATCCCAAAACACGTTATATAATTAAACCTCAACAACACTCAACTGAAATTTTTAAATTATAAGTCTACGGACTCACATTTATCTCCTGAATTAAAGGGAGTCTTTTGCTACGGCATTACTGACAATGTCTATAAAACAGTGAGTCCCTTGCTTTGCGGTCAGTAGAGGCTTGCCCTGTGGTGAATACAGTGTGGCTCATTCAAAATAGTAGTAATAGCAGTAGAAGTAGTAGTAGTAGTAGTAGTAGTAGTAGTAGTAGTAGTAGTAGTAGTAGTAGTAGTAATAGAAAGGGTAGTAATAATCAGAATGATTATAGCTAATATTTATTGAATTCTTTGAATGTGCCAGTCACCATTCTGAATGTATCCCCTGGATTTTCTTAATGAACCCTCATGAAAATCTTTGAGGTAGATGCTGTTACAACATCCATTTGAGGAAGAAGGAAACCGAATCACAAAGAGGACAACTAACTTTCCCATTTGTCACATAACTAGGAAGTGATCAAGCTAGGATCCAAACACAACAGACTGAAACTTCTAACTACTCTCTCTCCTCCTTCCTTGTTTTCTCCCACGCAGAGTCCGTATTCCTAAAAAGAATTCTTACAAATAAAAAATGAGGAAAGACAAACACTAAAATGAAAAAAATTTAATACTCAAAGTTCTTGAAATTAATTCAGGTTGTCCCATAGTTGACAGTCATTTTCCTGCCTAAAATGCTGTGTATAAAATACCAAGCATGTATTAACAGCAGCACCGTATTAGGTTTGAATATAAAATATTTCTTTCCCGGTCAGGGACACAATCTTTTGGAGATTTAGCATTTTATATTCTTCATGGAAAACACACATCCACATATATATGCACCCACAAAAATCATCTTTTTTTATAGGCTTGTGTTCACAGTATTTCAAATTTCTTCACACACTGTGATCACCATACAAACAATTCCCTGTAGAGTATACCATTGTAAATGGAATTCAGAAATAAAAAAGAGCGTGTGTGAATTCTATTGTATTTTTGAATTTACACTCCTTCTGTGGCTTGGAGTTATCCCAGTAGTAAATTTCACAGTAGTAGGCAAAACTGGTCAAAGTCATTGTGTGTAGTCTGAAAGACACTTGGTTAAAATGCAGGTTGGTGAACACATTATTTTAGGAGGAAGGGAAACCGTCTGTTCAGGTGAAATGTCTTTAAGAAGGGAGATAAGAACGCTGTTGTTGAGAACCTTAGAGTTGAAAAAGGGGCCTTTGCCCTGTCAGTGTTGCTCAAGGTCAGTGGATATCTTTTTTTTAATCCTACATCCTCATAAAACCTGGGCAGTATATACAGTGAGGGTTAGAGCTCAGTCAACATTTCCATAGGTATAAAAATCTTAATACCAACATGAATACAAATTTGAAGAGAAATATATTGCTTGTTGGGTTGTGCTTTTGTTTGTTTGTCTTTCAAGAATTAAAGTTTATCAAAAAGCTCTGGTTTGAAATCGAGCCTCACACTTTTACTGTTTACTATAAAGTCTCTATCCTTCACTTGATATTTCCTTCCAGATTTTGGAAAATTCGAGCATGGTTTTCAACTTAAACTTCTGGGTATTTTTTTTTTCATGATCTGTAGATTAGAACCAAAGAGTCTATCCTTTTTCCTCTAGACTTTTTAAATAGCAACCCCTGAGTGAGGGTTGGCTCCCAAGATTATTTCTCGTTCCTAGGTAAAATAAGTGATTTTAATTACATTTATCAAAATTTTAGTTTATATTTTATATATAAATGTATGTGCCCTAATGTTGCTTTATCATATTTCTTTAGTATAAAAAAAGTCTCCCTAAAAAGGAATGAACTTGGAAAAAGGTAACCAAGTCATAGGTCTCAGTTTCATGCATTCTTACACTACCAATCAGAGATTGAATAGATGATGAATAATAAACTCTTCTTTTTTTTTTTTTTTTTTTTTT